>OVAN01000079.1:0-49010 GCA_900406275.1 Anastatica hierochuntica | reverse complement strand
TCTCTCTCCACACATCTTATAGCAATCGAAGCAGCCTTTCTCATGCTCTCTGGATCAAATGTATCCTTCAAGATATCATCCACAATCTCAAATGCTCCTGCTTGTAAGTTTGGTCTAGCCTGCATTTAAGTATTTCGATGTTTTCTATGACACTTCACTTAGATACTGGGAGTTAAGAAAACAAAGAAGATAATGTTGTTCTCACCCATAAGACCAAGTTAAAAGAATCTGGTGATCCTGAGTGACTTAAGGGTTCTCTTCCACAGATGAGCTCCAACAAAACCACACCAAAGCTATAAACATCACTTTTCTCTGTCAGCTGCAGGGTGGAGTAATATCTAGAATGACAAAAATGGGACTAATGATTAGCTGGCAAGCTGTTAACTCATCACATGTACTAAGTGAAATTACGGAAGACTTGACTTTACTCGGGGTCAAGGTATCCTGCTGTGCCTTTAACAACAGTAGTAACATGAGAGGCATCTGCTTTTGTAAATTGTTTTGACAGGCCAAAGTCAGAAACTTTTGCGTTCATATCTTTATCCAGAAGTATGTTACTGCACTTCACATCCCGATGTATAATTCTTGGCTCACTTCCATTGTGCAGGTAGTCCAGTCCTTCATGAATATGACAGAAATGTTACTATCTGCCAAGATCAAATTTGTTAATAGCATAATGATACCAAATGTACCTTTTGCAGCATCAACTGCAACTTTTAGTCTTGAAACCCAGTTCAATGAAAGTCTTTTGTTACTTGGACCTGCAGAAGTGTGATAGCTCAAAAAGTTATTGCTTTGCAGAAGAAGATGGCTTTGTGGAAAAGGACGATGTAGAATTGCTAGATACTTGGGAATTTGCATACCGTAAAGGTGATCAGCTAGTGATCCGCCAGGTAGGTACTCGTAAACCAGTATATGCCGTTTTGATTCATAGCAGAAGCCCTCGAAAGAAACTAGATTTTGGTGACGAATCTGAGACAAAAGGTTCACCTAGAACGTCGACGGTAGGTCAAAGAGAGAGGTTTAGATCTCAGCATTTAGATAACTAGAGATGAATAAACATGGATAACAATCACGGAAGAAAAGCGAAGAGCTTTTTAACCTCATTGATAAAAGAATCAGCTCCAAGTTGTGTTCTATCAAATCGCACTTTGACCGCAACTTGTTTTCCATCAGGTAGTTTCCCACGATATACAGATCCAAAACTTCCACGGCCAATCACCTCCTTGAAATTCTTTGTTGCTGACTTGATCTCTTTGTAAGAGAAGTTCCTTGAAGTGTTCCAGTTCTGCAACTTCAGCTGTGCTCCTGAGTCAGATTCTGATAAACTATAAGAATCAATGAGACACAACTTTATGAAGCAAAGAGAAAGTAGTTGTTCCCATTACTTGTTATATCTCTTTCTCTGGTTCTCTGCCTCTTTGCGTAGATCGACATGAAAGCAAAGATGATTATAGTGGCAAACAAGGCTCCACCAGAAACTCCAAGCAAAATCGCTATACGGTTCAGCTTCTTGTGTTTCTTATTGACGGGGATGGTTACTTGCGGTGTGTCAATTGTTGAAGACACATTGTTGCACGATAATGAAGAAAATGAAAGGCATGGATTTCCTGTTGTCCTGATAAACAGAGGTTTGGTAACATTAGAACATATGAGCAGAGTATCGTAGAAAACGCGGAGACAGCGATTCTATACCTGACTTCCAGACTCGTTCGGTTAAGGGACTGTGGCAAAGGGCCTACTAAGTTATTGTTTTCCAGATTCCTGTGTAGAATTCACATAAAGATACTTCTTTCATTTGAGGTGGAGAGTGAATATGGTATGTACAAGGTATTTCTTTAGTCTGAATGTTTACTTACAGGAGACGAAGTTTCTTCAGCTTTCCTAAAGTTTCGGGAACTGATCCTCTTAAGCTGTTATTTTGCAGGTCCCTTCAAGGAATAGAGAATTACTTTTAAGCTTTCCGAAAAGATCAACTATATATCCAGAAAACCGACAACTTACAAAACTTCAAGGTTAGCTAGATCTCCCAATTCAGAGCCGAAAGATTTTAATTGATTGAAGCTCAAATTCCTGGAGAAACCGTTAATAGCTTTTTCATACTACAAGAAACCTAAAATATATGTTATGAAATGTTCTATGGATGAGTATTACAGTAGCTGGAGATGCTGAAGGCTGCCGACGTTCTGTATTGCTCCGGTAAGTGATGTATTATGCAAGTCGCTGCACCAACAACACTCGAGATGAAACACATGCATACATGAAACGCTAGAAATGTTGAAGAATTTGTGTGAATTACAGTGTCTTGAGATCGAGCAAGTCTCCAAATGTCGGACTAATGGACCTCAGGTTGATTTGTGAAAGATACCTGAACAGCCAGAAGAAGAACAATCTGAGCTAAGATCAAGAAATGGTGAAAGCAATGGGTATGTGACAAGGATTGTATTACAATGATGTAACGCGGTTTCCTTCACATTCTATGTGGTTCCAAGGAAGTGGACTGCATGGATCATCTTGCCATCCAAGGTCTTGCCCGGTAAATTGTTCGATGACTTTAAGTGCCGAAACTGCAAAGATATCCTAAAAGGTCAACTTCGCCTGTTGGATTTTCTCTGTTCGGGCAAGATTAAACAGAGAGTACCTACCTGTTGTAGAAGAAGCTTCTTGAGGGATTTGAAGGATTTCATACACCTCAAGAGCATTCACCTGAGGATTGAACTTGATTTTTCTGAGGGTGATGTTTAACTTTCTGATTCTTTTCTCTGTAAAGTACAAAGCGCCGGCTTCTGAACTGGTCACCGTATAATCAGATTGTTTGACTTCATCATTAATCATTACACTAAAAGACGGAGAGAGCGACAGTATCCCAGCGAAGTAGAGGATAATGTAGTAGTCGCCCAGTGTATCTAGAGCAAGGGAATACGAGAGACTGTCTTTACGAGCAAGAACTCTTGCAGTCTGAAGAACAGAAGCTGGCGGATTCTCGGTAATGTTGAAGGAAGTCGATTTTGTGAGACTATTGAAGCTTGATGAGGCGTGAAATGGTGCAAAACGTTGATCTGGATTCCAAATTCGATCAAATGGATCTGCAGGGTACCTGTCATTCAACAGAGTTTAACAAAACACATCGAAGAAGAAAAATCAGATAAGGTAATCGAGTTCGGAGCCTGAGAATTCTTACTGTATAGAACCATTCGTGTATCCGCTATTGATTCGGTAACTTCTCCTAAGAATTATATTAGGTGTACTCTCCAGACTGTTTCTGTAAGCACCTAAAGGAAGCGGCCTTACTTCTAGAGAAGTGATAACCGGAATGCCTCTCCCTTTAACCGCAAGCAAACAGAGCAAAAAAGAATCATTGTTCACCGGCCAAACCAACTCTTCAATCCAAGGATCATTGATTCTAAGATCAACAGCACTAGTGATTGTCCTTCCCAGAGAGACATGAAATGCTGGAGGACTATTCTGGCTATCATAGTTTTGATAAACGAATCTGGCCCGAATCAGAACCGAGGAGAAATCCTTCCTCACCGGTACCTTGTAGCATTGGCGACCTTGAGAATCCGGGAAAAATCTGATTGGAACACTGGAAGTAGAAGTTCCATCGACGTAAGTAACCATACTAGTGTTACCAGCTTGGATATAATCGTTGTCAGAAACCCAAGAGATGTTGTTAGCATCAATGTAACTTGAGCCGCCACAGGACAAGCTCAAGAAACCTGTTTCCATTACAAATATACAATCAAACAGTTGCAGTCTTGCAGACATAAAGGACAACTAAGTTTTGGATTTGCATACCATCTGGATTGGAGAAACCAAACACCCAAAAGCCACTGAACAAAACCAAATTGACCCAGAAGAGCATCTTTTTAGCTCCTGGTTTAACTCTGAAGAACATATAGTAAATGTTCTTCAAATATGTTAAGTGTGTGAATCCATTTGTTTATATATATAAGAGTGTGAAGGTATCAATGATGATGATTCATAGGTACTTTATTCAGTGTTCATAATGCACTATAACAGTCTGTGTAAGCTTAATTATCTAATTAACAATTTAACTACAGTTAATGTTTGTTTATTTTTAGTCTTCCTAATAATTGTTTTTGTAAGTTTAAAAGAAAATGGTTGCTCAATTGTTAAGAATGGTTAATGAGGATGTTGCTTGAGAAAGAATCTTCAAATATAATGATATTATGTTATTGCTTGGCTTCAACACTAATCCTCTCTATTGCCATCCTCTTTAAGCTTACTCATAAAGTACAAAACTTTTATAGACAAGTCGTTTCCACACCAACAGTCTCCTACATTTCATAAAACCTTACTAAAAAACTCATCATTTCGATTTTTGCTTAGGACTCTCTAATCTTTGAGATTTTATTCCGGATTCATTTACCATTTCCGTCGTTTTCGAAGAAGGATTTTGCATTAATCGAGTTTATGGTACCATTTTCCGTCGTTCTCGATGAAAGATTTCCGAGATGCATTTATCTTTTCGGTTACTAGCAGAATTCGACAGTTAACCGTGTGAGTTTGGAGTAACAAACTTAACAAGTTTGATCTTATGAAACAATATGCATAAATTTGAACAAAATATATTTAAACTAAGTTGTTATATAAAATAATGACACTGAAACAAGTCTATAATTAAATTTTGATTTTAATAGATTTTTGGTCATTGGATGAGATCACGAGAGAGACATAATTGACCAGAGACTGAGACGCTTACACATTAAGCGGTTGGTGAACACAAGTCATCTTCATCGCGAGAGAGATTCATCAGAAAATGGCCGGAGATCGCAAACTTTTCACCTTATCGGAGGTTTCTCAGCACAATAACGCCCACGACTGTTGGATCGTCATCGACGGCAAGGTTCCCCAATCTCTTCTTCTTCTTCTTCTATCATTCTCCGTCTTCCTTAGTCTTCAGAGCTTATTGTATTGTCTGGATCCGAATCTCTGGATTTTGTTTGGTAGATCTAATCTTCTTTAAGCGAATGAGATTCATGCTTATTAGCTTACTCCACTGTGTAGAATCAGAGCTTAAGTTTTCAGTTTTTGGTTAGGTCTATGATGTGACTAAGTTCTTAGACGATCATCCCGGCGGCGACGAGGTGATTTTGACTGCTACAGGTAAACAATTACATTATCTTCGAATCTTTCTTGGTTTCAAAACTTGGAGAAACTTAGATTTAGCCAAAACTCTAAATCCAAAATGTGTTGGAATCTTGAAAATCTTGTTTCAGGGAAAGATGCGACCGATGATTTTGAGGATGTCGGACATAGTTCGACTGCGAAAGCTATGTTAGATGAGTACTATGTTGGTGATATTGATTCAGCTACTGTCCCTACTAAAACCAAGTTTGTTCCTCCTCCTTCGATGCAAGCTGAGTCTAATCACGATAAGAGCTCTGACTTTCTCATTAAGATCCTTCAGTTCTTTGTTCCTCTTCTTATCCTTGGCTTGGCTTTCGGTATCCGGTTTTACGCCAAGAATCCTTCTTCTTGAGGTTTGAATTCGGAGCTTCGGGGTTTGGTTTAGACAAGATGCTTTCTCTTGTCTTTATCTCTGCCTTTCTTGCAAGACATTATCAGATATTATATTCTCTTTTGCAATACAGTGGCTCTGCAGTGTGAGAGACCAATCATCTACTCTTTGTTGTCTTATATCAATCAAATCCATTTACAATGTTTGAATTCGGATAATTGAAAACATCACTCACTCACTCACTCACTCACTCGCAGACATATAAAGCAGCAACAGGTAAGAGAAGAAGAAAGAGAAACGATAAAAGGTGGTGAAAGCTAATCTGTGCTTGCACAAGTTCTCTCCATCACTTTTGAATCTGTTCTGAAAGACTGCTTTGATGGAGAGCTTGATCCTCTTGAGGAACTGTGCCCAAAGAAACTAAGTTTCCCCATTTTCTTTGAGAAACTGCTCATGAATTTGCGTGAATGAGACCTCTGCATGTCTCTCTTCATACAGATATGTTCTTTCTCTAGATCGTTGAGTCTCATTCTCAACCTAGCTAACTCGAGTTTCAGTTCTCGGTTTTCTCTCCTCAGGGACGCGTAGTTGTCTTTGGGCGACATTGCTGCACTGAGAGCTCCACTGTTGATTCTCCATGACTGTTGTTGGTGCTGCTTTGGCTTTTGCTCTTCGTCTGAGTAAGAAGAGCACAAGGAGCTTCTGAGCTTAAGTTGCTCAAAGTAAAGAACTTGAACTATGGATTGCAGAGGAAGTCGTTCGTTTTGTGCAGCGTGTGCTCCAGCTTCTTGTGAGAGTTTCTGAAAGTCGATTAGTTTTGATAGCTTCTTCTTGTCAGAATCCGATAGCCCTTGATGTGCCTGAGATCATAAAACGTATCATAAGAATCAACAAGACAGTGAAAAAGCAAAATTGTCTTGAAGCAAGTTACCTTAAGATAGAGATCAGTGGCGCGGTATAAGCCATCATGAAGAGTGCGAGCATGAGGTGGTAAGGCTTCTGCTATGAGCAAGAATTTGGGAAGGTCAAGATTAGGATCAGGAGCAATCTCAGCAAGATAATTGTCTACAAGCTTTGCAACTTTAAACATGGCGCTTTGCGAAGGCGAATGTGGACTATCGCATTCAAACACAGACTCTTCATCCTCGCTGTCATCTCCTCCCTGCTGTGAGAAATTCACCAAGATTCTGTGAACTGTGTCGATTTCGAACAAAGTGTCTCCTGCGTGGCGAAAAGACGGAATCAAGAGATCATCTAGAGTCGCCATATCTAGTTGAGAACCAATCCTCCTTTCTAAATCAAGCCTGCAGGAAACTGAAGCATCAAGTATCACTGCTCTTCTCAGTAACCCAAAGAGAAAACTAATCGGAACCACGAGTTTTTCCACAGGCAAAAGAGTAACAATGGTCTCAACAATGGTTTGTTCGAGCTCATGATGTCCTGTTTCAGATTTCTTTGTCAGCTCTCTCTCGGCGTAACTCATCAAAGAAGCTCCTATACTCTCTGGACGCACGCCACGACACTTCATCGCATTCATCAATCTCTGATACAAATCAATCCTAAGAACTGAAATATCCTCAATCCACCAATCTCCTCCTCCATCGCTTCCCTTCACTTGCTTGCTCATGTGAAGTCTCCCAGAGCTACTATACTCTAACCGTGAGAAGCTCGAAGCAATCTGCTCGGCACAAGCCTTCGAGGCAATAGCATCAATGCATCTACTTACGATATTGAGTTCGTCTGCAAGAGGTAGAAGATTCTCAGATTGTTTCAAGACTTGAACACACATCTCAAGATTCTTGCAGACAATGCTCTCCAGATACTCCTCTGTTCTTGAAGCCAAGTTGTCTTTGGAATACTCTTCTGTCATCTCGAGGTAATCAGAGACGCAAAAGAGCTGCGCAACGTTTGAAGAAGTGATCTCAAAGTTAATTCCATAGCAGAACTTGGCTGCTAATTCGAATGTCTCTGCTCCTCCTGGGAGATTAAGAAGCTCCACTTTTGAGATATCTGAATCTCTGTGCTCTGCAACTATTCTTCGGATTCTTCCACTTCGAGAGACCAAAGGGAACTGAGGAAATGGAGAATCAAAACATTGACATCAATAACTCCATATAGATTCTTAAGATATAAATGAATATACCTTATGCAGAGCAAAGTTTCCTCCATTTACTTCTATGTTTATATCACTTGGAACGTCTCGAAAGATCCTGAAAAGTTATAGCAAAGAGAATCATTTGCAAGAAGTGTATCAAATGCGTGTGACCAAGATTGAAACACCAAAGAAACCAGAACATACCATTCACTACAACTTTGTCTAGAAGATTTAGCAAGAGAGAGCTTCTGGTGATGGTGGAGATGTTGATGATGATGTTGTAGCAGAAGATGTTGATGAAGCTTCTCCATGAACAAGAGAAAGAAGAGAGGTAGAGAGAGAGAGAGATTGATTGTTACAAAACCAAGGAGAGAGAGAGAGGGAGATGATTGAAATGGTAAGTGTTGAATGAGCATTAATCATAGTATTTGGAAATGTTTGTTCAAAAAATCCAAAGTTTTTGTCTTTGTTGTCTCTTGTTGGGTCCCTTGACTCTCTTCTCATGTCTCTCCAAATTGTTTCTCTTTTTTAACTTTTCTTTCCCACTTTTGAAATTTCAAGATCAAACCTTTTTCAAGAAACATTTGTCAAACTGTAAATTAGCTCCGTTTAATTTGGGATTGCAAAAAGATTTTCTGCAAAGTTTTCAACTTAACAATGAGAAGTGTTTATGGCTAAGTAGTTAACAATGGTTAGCTAGTAAAAGTAAAGAAGAAGAATAGTGTAAAGAAGTAAAGTTAGGTGTGAGTGAGAAAAGGGAAAAAAAGGATTAAAAAGGCTTAATTCCAAAGGGAAAATCATTTGAGAGTGTGGGAAAAGTTAAAGTGGGAACAAAAAAGGAGAGTTAATTTTGGTGATTTATTACATTCTTAAACTATTCTTTTGCTTTGATTTGTCTCTTTTTTTTATTCTAGATTTGCTTTTTCCCTTGACATCATTTTTATTTTTATTTGACATTTTGCATTTGGATGATGCACTTAGATGCAAATCCAATTGTATAAAAAAAAACTATAAATATTTTGAATGCACAAAGTATAGAGTTTACATGCATATAGTGAAAAACAAATTATTTGAATCGCATCATTAGTCTTCATTACTCAAATACACACAAGCATGGGGAGCTCCTTGCATGTTTGGGTGTGGTACAAAAGCATTCTATTTTTTCGGCAGTATAATAAAAGGTCAAATTCTATTTTTCTGCACATGACCAAAACTAAATTTGAACCGTTCCTGATTCTTTTACTGAGGACAAATATCTTTTGGTTGATTTCAATTTATTCTTCACTAGAGTTGATTAATTTCATATTTTTCCGGTTTCATTGTTTCCACAACTTTGTAAATATTTATTTTGTTGATTAATAATTTTAATATTTTAGCAATAAAAATTTGATTATGTTAAATTTTTCATGATTTCAAAGCACTCACGGATGATTCTACCTTTGAAAAGCAAACATAGTTATATATTTCAATGGTCGAAAATCGGCATTAGGGTTTGTCAATGATATATTTAACGTAGAAATACTTGTGAAAGCTTTTAGAAGTTAAGATGACGGTCCTAATTTTTGCAAGGTTTGTTAGAATATGCATGTTTACGATAAACATATTTACTACAATAATAATGTGAAAAATAAAATTCCATTTTTGGAAGTTATCCAATATTCAAGTAGAAGAAAAGATAGCCATAACATTTGATTCATACAAATTTTAATATGTTGAAAAAATCGTACTATTTAAATCATACTAGCCACTTGTAAGTAGTAACGATATATTTTATTCTAAAATCAGACAAATTCGGAGTTTGTAAGTTGGGGTCGCGTTCTTACTTGCGTGTGATGTTGATCAAAAGTATCATTTGAATCAAGTAGGGCCCTAATCACGTTCTTCGTTACTTCATTCACATGCTTATTTTCATTTCATTAAGTGATACACGTTAAGTTACATGAGTTTCCAATTCAAAATCAATTGACAATCAGTGGATTGACCCATATTACTTATATATTACTTAAGGTCTCCATTATATTTCCGATATAGGATATTCTTCACGTTACATATACGGAGAACACAAACGCACAATCCCACAAAACAAACCTATCGGTAAATACATAAACACAAACACTACAATCTAAGAATAGCGACATAAGCTTCAAAAACTTGATATATCATCAATAAGACTATTGATGCGGCCTATCTCGAGCAAATTCATAACAAAAAACAGAATTCAAAACAACTTCATTAACTAAATAATGGAATTGTCAACTTCAAAAATGACTTTAGAAAACAATGTTCATAACCTCAGCTCGCAAACAAATGCTCAGCATGGATTCTAATACCGATTTCGTATGAACCATTGCACTAGAGATTTGAGCGGTTAGAAAGGGTGTCCCTGAAGGGATAAAACTCCTCCAAAGGAGAACATTCACTTGCTTACTAAATCACCATTTTTTGTTGGTAAGGGCTTATTTAATCAACATACATAAAAGAGTCATGGTCATATATAACTTATAGTTACCTAAGTTAATTAATTATAATTTTGGTAACTTATGTCTCATCAAAAAGTTAGTACTCTATAAAAGATCAGCCACAGGGGAAATAATTGAACTCAGAGTGTGTGGGTCTAACGAAATAATATTAACTAAACTGTGGATAATAACAAAAAGCTAAGGGTGAGGACATGATTATGTGAGAATGAATAATGTCCGTTATTACACTTTCGTTTTGATTAGTGCTTTTAGATACAAACAAAAGCATTGTCTGAAGTCAATTTTCTCTCATGTCCATTCGTTTATATTTTATTTTGGCAACTATATATAATATATGCACTACTAAACTTTTTTTTTTGATAAGTCACTACCAAACTTTGCCAGTGTTCAATATTGTGTTTTGTTATTTTAGAAATCTTTTATAGTTTTTTTTTGAATTTGAATAACATAAAATTTATCATTAAGATTATTATCCTTCTACATATTTGATTTTTTTATCACAAAAACACCACTCATTAGTTAGATCGAAGGGAAAAGGTTTGCATCAAAGCTAAATCAATCTGGTCCTACAAAACTAACATGGGAAAATAGAGAACCTCGTGCTCGTGCCGCTTTAGCAAGGGCATCAACACGGACATTATCTAATCTAGGAATACGAAACAAACGAAAATCTGAAAATCTGTCTCAAAGAGTGAAGAAATAGTCCAAGTTCGTGCTAAAGCCCGACAAATCCAGGGGATTCTCTATTATCGTGATAAGTGTCGAACAATCTGTCTCTATCCTGACTGAAACGTAGTGTTTTTCCAGAAAACTTGACATAGCCCAAAGAAGGTCGTCGAACTCGGTATAAAGAGGGAAAAGGCTTCGCCTACACCCTTGCAAACCCAAGAGTAGCCTCCCTTCTGGATTCCGTAGGCACCATCTCAATCCACATATAAGGAATTACACACCCCACCCTTTATTAAATTACACACACGAGAGGAGAAAGGCCTTCTACATATTTGATTAAATTACATACCCCGCCCTTTAGTTTTAGAAAAGATTATATAAGGAATGTCCTAGACGAAAAAGATGAAGGAGATGGTCAACAATAAATATTGGAATACAAAACAAATAAAGACTCAAAAAGACATTAAAACGAAAGGAGTTCCTTTATGAACTACGCATAATTTGTCTCCTCGCACGCGCTTTTGATTGCTTCGTGCATTTTACACTTTGATTCTCATTATTTTTTTGGTCTATAAAAAAGTCTTTTCTTTATAAATATATTTTTTTTTTTGTGAACTTACAACAAGAATCCAATGCAGCATATACCTTATTATTATAATTTATTAATTTCTGTGATCCTAAACATTTCAATTGGATCGGCCTTATTCTCCCTAGCTCAAAGTTTAGCCCAGCACAATATGGAACTTGTTATCGAAAACTCTCGCTTATAGTGTGTTTGAGATTTGAGTGTGTATACAAGTGTATGTGGTCGTTTTAACAAGAAGTCAAACTAGAATTATGTTTTTTGTAACTCGGTATTAACAGTTTGTGTAGAGTTACAAAGATTGGATCCTGGTTTTTTGTTTCTTTGCATGGTTTTTGTAGGCGTCTTCCAATTTGTAATTTGTAACGATCGCGCGATCTTATAGTCCAATATCCTGCGTATCGCGCTTTGTTTAAGTACATTTGATGCATGGTTGACCCATTACTCGAGGTCGGCATTCTACGATGATGGGTTGCGGCCACGCTAGTGTCACTCGTCGACAGGCCGGTCCTGAGATTTTGAAGGCCGCAATCTGCAAAGAAAATATGAACCGATTTTACATACATTTTAAAAATCTTTCTAAAAAATGAATCTTTTTTGATATTAAATTTTTTTCTCTGATAAATGAACCGCAAGCCTATGTTTGTCATGCTTGTACTCAGGACCGACCCTGCATTTTTTTTGTTCCAAACCAAGACTAAGGCATAAAACTCTACCTAGAACATATCTCGTTCGACGGGATTTTGACCATCAGGTTTTACTTGAATCAGAACCGAGCTCAAACTCAAAACCCAAAAACTTCGAATCAAATCCGAAATCAAAACTGAAAACCCCCCAAAAAATCGAATATGGACCAAAAAAATACCTGAATCTGAAATAGGTACTTGAGTTTCTTTTACGTTACTAAAGCCGACCCAATTTGATCCGAGTTAGAAAATTACTCGAACATGGCTTAATGCTATGCACCGAAAAAACCTAAAACTTGAATAGATCTAAACCGAATCCGATCCGAAACCCGGATGCTCTCCCTATTCCAAACAGTATATTAGATAATAATAAAAAAGGGGGTCAAACAAAACACTGAACAACAAGGTGAAATGCTGAATGCAGAATACAACAAAATGTCCATTGGAAAAGGAGATCACGTCAGCGAATCTAATTGTCCCCCAAAACATGACTTTTACAGTCCGTGATCAACATCTTCACCCTATATTATGTATGCCTGTTCTATTTTCAACGTTTCATTTTTTGTACTAAAAAAACATTTCATTTCATGTAATCACTTTTACAGAGAACAATGATTGGTTTGGAGATAAGTTTTTTTCACAGTTTTGGGAGATTGGCCAATTTCCAAAGAGACGTTAAAAAGCTTTAAAACAACATAGATCTTACTCAATGAAAAAAACACTGTTATTGTTGTCTCATCTTTTTGTCTTTTCCTCATAAAAAAAAACTTTGTTATAACTCTTCCAAACCGTGCGAAAATTATCAGTATTACTCAACATCCGGATGACGGGCCAGTCTTTCATACGCAACTTGACACTTTTCAAGATTCTAATTGTCTCGTATCTCACGTATAGCGAATACACAAGCAGATCGTTTGGTTCGAGGATTCCGTATTTTTTTTATCGAGATTACGCTTTTGTAGATTCCGTGTATCCGAGTTGGTTACCCAATTTGGCAAACAATTCTTGATTAATGTATGGTTGACAAAAAAAAACATAACTCTTCTCTCTTTTTCTAATTAACTACAATCTCTTCTCTTTAGTTTCCTAAAATGAAGCAATATTACATTACTACTAATCAACATATTAACATTGATTCATACACACAAAACATTCACGTGAGGTAGAATCTGTGTCAGAATTATACAAAAAAGGAGGAGGGACCAATCTTAATGTAGTTGAACGAAGAGGATCTGATTCAGATTTTTCAACATTCACACGTGAACTCACCAAAAAAACAAAGTCTACATCTGAATCATTTTTGTTTCATAATAAATGCTCAAAGCTTCAACATGCTTACACGCACATCTCCATCAATCATCATCACCAAATACTTTTTTTTTGTGAATAAAAACATGAGAACATAAGAAAAAACACAGAAACAGATTAAAGCAAATTCACTAAACAATGAAGAGAGGTTAGTACAAATGGATGTTGTGGAGGTTTCAGTTCATTCCTCTAAACCTACTTTCTACCTTCTTCTCTGATCACATTATTACTTAATAAGATTACACACTCTTTGATTAGTCTGTTAATTTCCATCACTACACATCACATCTTTGAAGATGACATTCATTGAAGGACTTGTACCCATTCGTAGCGTCCGGTGAGGGGCATATCATTCACAATGTCGAAGTTATACCTGAAACACGCGATTGAATGTTAATCAAATCATAAACAAACACCAAAGTAAAACATTCTTACTCACTTTTCAATGAATAGCCTCTGCTGTTGCTTCTCTGCATAGGCAAAGAACTCCTCTAGTTCACTACTGGTTGGGACCATGTCGCTTGTGTAATCTTTGTTCGTTGTTGTTGTTGTGCGCATCAACCTCGTGCTAGAGTCCGGTGTAACAATGATCTCCATAAAGTTGCAAGGCATGCTCTCACTTGTGCTGAAAAGGAAAATCAGATTACGAAAACTTCAATTACATTTTATCTTACCAAAGACACCAAATCGAGAATCGAACAAAAACTAAAAGAGCCTTGATCTAGGTAAGTAACAAAAAGCTAAAGATTGTGAATATGGTCCCATGAGATATCATATATTCAAGCAATAAATAACAAAAGAGAAGGCAAAACTCATTGTCCTCTAGTCAGAACAGATTGCTAAAAAAAACAGAGTATCCTACAAAAGTGTTCCCCAAATATACAAAAAAAAACTTATAGGTCCCATGAACATGACACCACACTACTTGCATTAGACTTATGAGGAGAGTTTCAGTTTCTTTGATATGAGATCTTACATATTAAAAGCTTCTGACATTTTATACAACAACCACATTTGTACTGTAAAAATTGTCTCAAGGATCTATTTCTTAAGAATTGTATCATCATCAATATCACTTCCAATGCCATTAGTTCACTAAACTTAGACATATAATGATGAAAAGCAAAGAGCTTTGTGACATTGATAACATCAATAACTATGAAATATCTAAATCTTAGACTAAAATCATGAAACCCATGAAGGAAAATTAAGAGAAGCCTTCAAATTCAGAGCCAAACAAAGCTTATTAAAGGTTTCATTTTTCTATTGAGATTAGTGAATCTGAAGCCATAACATTTACACGAGATCCACAAATTAACATTCTTTACATAAGACAGAAGAGAATCTAGGGCACAACAAAAAGACGAACCTGTGTCTTGATTCAAAAGAATCTTGTGCAATCACAGAGTTAGCTTCAGGAGCCGAACCCGAAGCGGCCGTAACACGAGACACTTTAACTCCTCTCGGAGAGTTTTTGGGTTCGACCAACGACGGGGGTTTCTCGAGACGGCGGCTACGGAGCTGGAGATAGCGAGAAGAGTCGGCCGGTAAAGCGGAATCAGAGGCGGAGGAGTTAAGCCTCTTCAAAGCTAGGGTTTTAGCGGCTCTGGTTCGAACACCAATAGCCGCCGCCGTTGGCTCAGAGACTTCGATAACGCCGATATCGATCGAAGTTTTGGACTTTTTCATGTATTTCCCCATTTTTCGAATCGCCAATTTCAGCTCCAAAGAGAAGAAGAAAGATATAATTTGGGAGGGAAAATCTTCGAGGAAGGAAAAAAAGAAGAGGGAAAGGGAGAGAGAAATAATGAAAAAGCTTTTTAGAGTTTTGTGAGGAGTTTTAATATTTTTAAAGGAAAAAATGAAACATTTTCTTCTTATTTTACAATCAACCCCCTCAATTTCATCATTACTCCCTACGTTTCCCGAGATTTTCTTAATTTTCTCAATGTGCCACAAAAATAGATTTTTAAAGCTTTTGAAGTATTTGTTATTAATGTAATAAATTATAAATTTTAGAAAGTACTATTAGTTGAAGTTAAATTAAATAGATATTATTGATTAATTGCTTTTAAAAATGTTTAGTTAAATAAGCAATAACTTTATTACTAAATATTTTATAATATACTGTAGATTCCAACTAGTTTTTTTTAGCACGGTGGCTAAAAAACCCCTAAAGTCGAAAAGCTTGAAGCAACCAACAAAAGAAGAAGAGAGAAAAATCAAAACCCGTTTCACTCGCCGGCAACTTCTCTTGGCGATGTCGAACAACAATCCTTCGCAGCTTCTTCCATCAGGTTTGCTATTTTACTTTCTTGATTCCGAAGAAGAAGAAGAATCTAACTAGATCTGCGATTCGATTCCTCAATTTCTGACCCGATTCGTTTGTTTCTGCAGAGCTAATCGACAGATGCATAGGATCGAGGATTTGGGTTATCATGAAAGGAGACAAAGAGCTCGTTGGTATTCTCAAAGGCTTCGATGTTTATGTTAACATGGTCCTTGAAGATGTCACTGAGTAGTAAGTCTGCTTTAAGCTCTCTATTGCTTTGACCCATTAGGAGCAGAACATAGCCTTTTGATTTTGTTCTTTGTTACTAAGTCTTTTGGTAATTGATTTACAAATATTGTTAAATTTCAAGATTCCGTCAAAGTTCATTACTTTGCTCTGGTTCTTGTGCATTCTCACTTGTAAATTTTTATCAAAGTTGATTGCTTTGCTCTGAAGAATGACTTTTTACTGTGCGTGTTATATGTGTAAAGTTTATTAGATTGAATCATATGCGGTTTTGTTGTATGCGGTGTAGTGATTAATGCTTCTTTGGAGATAGGATTGATTCGAGTTTTGGATGTATCATTGTGCAGTGAGATTACAGCAGAAGGAAGACGGGTCACAAAGCTTGATCAGATTTTGCTCAATGGCAACAACATAGCCATTGTAAGTCCAAAAGCCACCCTTTTTATCTCTATTTATCGATGGTTCAACAACGCTAAGAAACTGGTTTTGCAAATGCTGTGATGCAGCTTGTGCCAGGTGGGTCTCCAGAAGACGCGGAATAAGATTTGGGAAGAGTTGATTGGTAATTTAGTAGTTGATTTTGAACTCAGACTTGACATGTTTTTCATTGTTCAACAATGTGAATGAGCTAAAGCTTTCGCATTTATCAGACTTCGTTCTTCTCTACTTTATTCTTAAGATTGTTCCCAGTAGCCAGTTGCGCCTTGGATAAGTTATCGACATAATCTCCTCTTTTGAAAACGCTGCAGCTCACAATGCCCTTGCTAGTTACATTCACAATACCCTTTGCGAAACGCAAATCTTTGTGATCTAACAAATAGAGATTAAGACTTTTTCAAAATAGTGAGCTTGTTTCCTGGTTGCCACAAAATCTGACTCAAGGATTGATTCTTTTAAGTGCATTTGCGTATGTATAGTTTGAAAACGAAACAAAAAGCTTTCGGAACCTGCAAACAAATCACAGGCATAAGCTTTCCATTTAAACGAGCACACTTTGTTCTTGTCTTGCTTCCCATTCATTATGGTAAGAGATTAGAACATGGGTCTTATTTGGGGATGGAGACATACCAAACCCATTGGCTTAAATGTTGAATCAATCAAAGATAGAGCAATCATGAGCACGAACCATGCCATCTAAATACGGATTTTTTACCCTACCCGTTACTTGACCCGCCTCGGTAGTGGTATGACCCAAAAAAATTGCCTTTTAAGGCCCAATAAAACTGAAGCCTAATCACAGTGTTTGCAACTCTTCTTGTCTGCTTATCTCATTCAAACTAAACCATTCTTTTTGTCGGCATTCCAAATTACAACGAACAGATCCGATGACCTTTTAAATCTATACGGGGTAAATTCGTACAAACGGGAGTGCCGGAATTCGAAACCACGACCCCAAACTTGATGAAGAGACACCTTAGAGCATCTCCATTAAGGTTTCTCAATGAGTCTCTTAGCATTAAACAAATAAAAAATAATAGAAAAAGAAGAGAGAGAAGGAAGAGAGTCTCTCATTTGAGAGACTATGGTTTCTCCATGAGAAACTCACATGCCACATGTCTTTTTGTGATTGGTTCACTTTTCCTCAAAAATAAATTTAAATTCTACAACTACAAAAATATTAATATTATAGTGGTTAAGAAATTCTATTGAGTTTTTCATTGATGGAAATGCTCTTACTACTAGGCTAAAGGTCCTCCTCAACTAAACCATTTTTTTATCTCATTGAAATAATTTGATATTTAATATATATAAAATCTAGTATATATACACTTGTCCTAATGTTTAAGGGTGGCTAAAGTTTTAGGGCTAGTGGACTACAAAAAGAAAGCTAAATTGGCCTCACATATCCATAAACGTTAAAAATGATTCGGCTTTACTACTTTCTGTTTGGTTAATAGAAAAGGAGACAAGTTGCAAGAGAATTTGGGCGGTGCGACCAGTGAGGACCCATCACTGTCTTTATGACTCTACCTATTTGCTCATCCATTGCTCATCTGAAGATGAGATTGTTATCTTTATAAGTTTCTCAATTACAACTACTTGAAGGAATTTTCGGTGCGATCATATTAGAACTCCGCAGTTAAACGTATTTGGACGAGATGTTAAATTGCATGGGTTTTCAATTTAAAACCAATTGGCGATAAATGGATTTGCCTATATCCCTTATATACTGCAAAAGATCTCTTCCAACTTCCGATGTGGGATATTTATCTCTAATAAGTAGTATTAGGATGAGTGACTTCTTCGTATTGCACCCTTTTTTAAAAAACCCTTTAACGGAAAAATTATTTGAAGGAACTACTAATATGATTTTTATGTGTCAAGATGAAAGCCAAAAGGAGAAGTGTTTAAGTTCATTAAAGGCATGGTCAACATTACTAAGGAGAAAAGTCTTTGGTTAGGGCAATAGCAAATAGGGAAGGGTTCCATTTGGAGAAGAAGCTAAAACCAAAACAAAAAAAATGGTAATCTCTAGAAAGAAGGAAAAAAGAAGTTCTATTTCCCAATTCAAATGTCTCTTTCTTCTTTGTTTCTCACCAATCATCCTCTCTCTTTATCTCTGACTCTTCCTTATCTTCTCTGTTCCCAAACCCATACGGGCAAAAGAACCTACTCTCAAAGTTGGCTCTGCAGCACAAGAGAACACTTAATAGTAGTAACAATAATGAACCCACTAATAGATTCTTCACATTTTCCAACACACTTCAAACACCATCTTTAACTTGGCTTCTCTTCTACTTTCCCTTTTAAACTCGTCTTCACATACCCACAAGGCCACAACACACACACTCTCTCTCTTTCTCTCCCTCTCTTGGTATCTATCTCAAGCACCCTTATCAATATGACTTCTTTGGAAGAAGATCATCATGATCAAGTAGAAGAGGAAGAAGAGACCAAACCAAACCAAGAAGCTAATACAAAGACAAACGAAGACACATCTTCATCAAGGGTATTCCCATGTCTCTTTTGTTCTAGAAAGTTCCATAGTTCCCAAGCCCTAGGAGGTCATCAAAATGCTCACAAGAAGGAGAGAACCGCTGCTAGAAGAGCCAAAAGAGCTTATGATCTCGTTAGCAACAATGACTTCTTACACACGTCACCTTTCTTCTTATCCTCACCTTCACCACACCACATGACCATCTTAGGCTACCCTTCTTCTCCCTCTCTTGGCTGCTTCCCATTGTTACATCCTGACCATCCAATCTTCATATCCAACGGCGCACATGTCGTTTTGGCAAATTCACACCAAGAGAAAGAATACAAAGGAGGGTACTTTGGTCAAAAACGTGCTCAGATTTTGGATCATTGGTGTAACGTGGTGAATAGTGAGAAGTGTAAAGATCAATGTCTTGATCTTTCTCTCCATTTGTGATCTATACATGGAGTTATCGTGTGACGTAGTAATGGTCTTGTTAACAATTTACAATATTGTCTAATCAAATATTTGTTAGTCGAGAAGAGTTTGTTACAATGAAAAAAGATGAAATTTGGTTGAGATTTAAATATAAATTTTTAAACTATGGTCAGAGATTTGATAAAAAGTCGATAAATCAATAATTTTTCCAGTTTCTCAATATTAAGTTATAGAGGTTCTAGTATATTGGTGATAAACAAAAAATAAGTTCTCCCACTATATTTATGTTTTCAACAATTATAATTGTAAGAAAAGGACATAGATGATAATGCATGGGAATGTTATAACTGTATTAAAAACTTATATTCACAATAATGTTAGATTTTTTTTCGTCAAACAAAATAAATGTCGATTTGACTACCATATTAATGACATTTAAAATTGTTAAACGGAAAAATACTTAATTAATACAGTTGACTACCATATTAGGGTCGATTTGTTCCTCTTGTACTACTATAAAATGACAAATTATATGGAAAAAGAAAATAGAATTAACAAATTCATTCATAAGAAAATATACAAATATCAAAAAGCTTCTCACCATGTCGAAGGTGTTATTTTCTTATTTCTTGGTTTTTATGGTTCTCTTCTCAGGTAATTTAACTTTGTTTTACTATTACTTTTTTCATACTCCACGATCAAATATGATAATGTAGAAGGAAATTTGAAATGTTGTGAGGCCTCTAGATAATTGAACTTGCTAATAAAAGCTTCTCCATCCGTTTCGGATTAATTGATGTTTTAAAGGTATTTTTTGTTTTTGTTTTCAAGTTTCTACGTAAAACTAAACGTTATTTGGTGTTTTTAACCATTCGTATTTTGCATATTGATTTTCTATTGGTTGTTTTAGTTTTAGTTAATGTTGTTTTTGTGAGAAAAGAGATAAGTTAGATAAAATTTAGTGATTTTTTAAACAGTGTGTAAAAACCTTAAACATCATGTATTGTGAAACAGATGGAGTATATGATTTTTGTATTAAATTTTACTCGCTTTTGGTTGCAGTATTATTGATAGTTCCTAACACCATGGCACAAAAGAGATGCAGACGAGAACTAGAGCCTGGGACACAATGCTTGTTGTCAAAATGTAGGCAAAACTGTTTGGAGCAGCTTAATGGATTTGGCATCTGTGTTGAGAAGCCTCCAGGCTCTGCTAAATACACATGTTTTTGCAACTACAATTGTGGTGCAAGTGGTACAACCACATAAAACTTTTTTTTCTTCTTATGGATTACAAATAACGAAATTAAAATTTAAGATTTGCGAAACGAAAATAATAAATGAAAGGCTTTTAGATCCAAACTTTGTTTGTTCTCTATGCTGCTAACAAAGGAATTCATAGAAGATAAGGAAAACACTATTTTCTTTTAAGTAGGAAAAAACTTTTGGACCATATGGGATGACAGTTATTTTCTACTAGAAACTTTGCTATTTTCTACTAAAAACGTTGGGATGTCATAGGACAAAATCTCATGCATATGATGGAAACTTTATTTGAAAAATGCAGTTTCGACAAAAAGCTAAATGAGACAAATATATATCTTGTCTCAAAGACTGAAAAACTGAAAGAAATAACCGTATTTAGGCCAGTAAATTTGTGTAATGTGAGTTATAAAATAATCTCAAAGGTTTTGGAACCTTCGAGTCGACGTCTAAAGCTTATACTTCCGCAACTAATTGGCAAATTCACACCAAGACAAAGAATACAAATGAGGGTATTTTGGTCAAACGTGCTCATTTTGGATCATTGTTGTAACGTTGTGAATAGTGAGACCATCTCCAACTCACCTTTATTTTAGAGATCTCTATAATAGAGAAAAAATAGAGATTATGATTTTGTTCCAATATCTTCTTCTATAATAGAGAAAAAAATAGAGATGAAAATTTTGCTCCAATGTGTTCCTCTATAGAGGTAAATATAGAGATGAATGTTATATTTGCCTCTATAAATAGAGAAATGCTACTTTTTCTTCTATTAGCATTCATCTCTATATTTATCTCTATAGAGGAACAAATTGGAACAAAATCTTCATCTCTATTTTTTTTCTCTATTATAGAAATCTCTAAAATAGAGATGAGTTGGAAATGCTTCGAGAAGAGTAAAGATCAGTGTCTTGATCTCTCTCTCCATTTGTGATCTATTGTTATGGGTCTTGTTAAAATTTACAATATCTAATCAATATTTATTTGTCGAGAATGGGTTTGTTACGATGAAAAAAATGAAATGAATGAACACATTTGGTCGGAAATTTGTTATAAATTTTTATACCAAAACTATGGTGGGAGAATTTGGTAAGAACAAAGTATTTGACATATATGATAAGAATGGGAATGTTATAACTATATTTAAAATTTAGATTTTTTCATGAAACTATATGGTCAAACAAAAATAAATGTTTATTTGTATAAGTTAATTAATGCATTTTAAACTTGTTAAAAGGAATAATATAGTTGACTACCATTATATTACGGTATTGTACTACTATAAAAGACAAATTATATGGAAAATAGAATTAACGAACATTCAAAAGAAAATATACAAATATTAAAAAAAAAGCCTCTTACCATGTCGAAGGTGTTATTTTCTGATTTCTTGGTTTTTATGGTTCTCTTCTCAGGTTATTAAAATTTTTTAATTTTTTTTTAAAATTTTTGGGAGTCAAAAATATTGGGGGAATTTTTTTAAAAAGAACACATTTGTAAAGAAGAAAAATAAAAAATAGGGTAAAAAAAATATAATCACATTTTGGGATATGAAATTTAATTAATGGTTGGTTCACTGTTATTCATTACTATTTCCCTAAAAGTTATACTCCTCTGTTTCTCAAAAAGTGTTAGACATTTTCCACACATATTAGAAAAATTGTTAAAAATGTCACTTTAATTAATACTTTAAAAAAATCCTCTTTCCAATTAATACATTAAATCAGTGAGGTTAAAACCGAAATTTCGGTTATAAATTTGTATTGAAAATGTAAAACGACATTTTTTATGAAACAAATTTAAAACCTCAAAACAACACTTCTTAAGAGACGGTGAAAGTGTTTTTTTCACAATATCTACTAAAATTTTATTCACGGTTGGTTGCAGTACTATTGATAATTCCTAACGCGATGGCAAAGAGATGCATAAAAGAACTGGAGCCTGGAAAACAATGCTTGTTATCAAAATGTAGGCAAAATTGTTTGGAGCAGCTTAATGGATTTGGCATTTGTGTTGAGAAGCCTCCATGCTCTGCTAAATACACATGTTTTTGTAACTATGATTGTGTTGAAAGTGGCACAACCACATAAAACTTTTTATCTTGTTTTTCATATGGATTACAAAAAATGAAATCATAATTTATAAGATTTACAAAATGAAAAGCTTTTAGATCCAAACTTTGACAACAGAGCTTGTGATTCTATCACTATGAAACAATAAGTAAAAAATGATTTATATGTTTCACCAATAATCCATACAGGAGCATGAGCCATCTTCGAAATGGTGAAATCGTTTACGGTCTCTTACTGTAACCTTTCTATTGTAAACCTTGGAGATGAGTTTAAAGGACGAATGGCAATCCTCGCATATGCGTAGGTTCTTAACTATGCGTATTGGCTTTCCAGGGCTTGTGCTTATTAACCCAAACGCAACAGCGATCTTCTCGCTGTGGTAATGAAGTGCGTTTTCTTTATCTTCTTCTTCTAAGTTTAACAAAACCTGTGTGGTGATCGGTCTATAACCCGCTAGTCTAAGTTTGTCCGAGATTTCTACAAGCTTCGAGTTGATTTCTTTGGCTCTCGGGTGAGAATCATCTTCAACAAGAAATTCATGAAGCTCGCCATCAATGTTGATCCAACTACACCCAGGATCTTTTCTTATATCCATCTCTTTCATTCGCAGCCTCATCTCTGAAACCTCTTTCCAGTTTCCTTGAGAAGCATACATGTTCGAGAGGGCGACATAAGCTCCACTGTCGTTAGGAACCATTTCCATGAGAATATTAGCTACACGCTTGCCCATCTCCACGTTTCCGTGCATTCTACAAGCACCCAAAAGAGCTTTCCATATCACATCATCTGGTTTCATAGGCATATTAAGTATAAACTCCTCAGCCTCTGCAAGAAGCCCTGAGCGAGCGAATAAATCAACCATACATCCGTAGTGTTCAATCCTTGGCTCTAAACCATCCACACTCACCATTTCTCTGAAATACTTCCTTCCTTCTTCTACCAACCCAGCGTGACTACAAGCAGTCAAGAGATTGATGTAGGCAACATCACTAGGCTGAACACCCGCCTGCTTCATTTTACAGAAACAGTCAATGGCATCTGCTGCCTGACCGTGTATAGCAAACCCGTTTATCATTGCACTCCAAGTAATAACATTCCGCCGAGGTAATCTCTCAAATACCTGAATTGCTTTCTCGATGATTCCACATTTGGAGTACATATCAATCAAAGCAGAGCCAAGCACATCATCAATCTCAATTCTGCTATTCTCTGCATACAAATGTAGCCATTCTCCTAGTTCTAACAAACCAAGCCGCGATATCGCCGGAATAACACTAACCAAAGTAACATAACTAGGTCTAACATCTCCTCTCTTCATCTCACAGAAAACATCTACCGCATCCTTAAAAAGCCCGTTCTGCGAATAACCAGAGATCATCGTATTCCACGAAACAACGCTTCTCTGACGCATTTTATCAAACAACATTCGTGCAGCTTTACAATCTCCAAGTCTCATATAACCATCAATCATCACATTCCATAAAACAACTTCACCATCTCGCTTTCTCCCATCAATCACCACCATATCTCTTTCAATAATCTTCTTATAGAACAAAACACAAGCATCTTTCATCAATCCACACATCACATACATTCTAACGAGATTGCTCATCACGAATTCATCACTACTAAACCCAAGCTTCAAAGCCAACCCATGAATTTGCTTACCTTCTTCGACCTTCCCTGTATTAGCGCAAGCCTTTAGCAAAGACGGAAACGTGAATCGATTCGGTTCCACAAACTCATCGCACATCATCTCGTGGAACAATGTGATTGCGATTACAGCTCTGTGTTCGTCGCTTTCGCTGAAACCTCTGAGAATTGTATTCCAAGAGAAGCAATTCCGTTGACGCATTTGATTGAAGATCTTGTGGGCGTAATCAAGGTCGCGATGACGGTGATCGGAAGTAGCACAGAAACGAAGAATCTCGGCGGCGGCGAGAGTGTCTTGTATTTGACCTGATTTGATGAACATGGCATGGATTTGAGTGAGGTCTCTTATAGTTCGGCATCTGTTGATTTGAGGAAAGAGTGAGGATGGCTTCGCCGCCGATTGAATTGCCGGCGAGCCCCCGCCGGTGGAGGGAGGCGTCTGTGTAGGGTTCATTGAGAATCGAATACGCTAAGGATCGTGTGGCTCGGACACTGAGACCATAACGATTTATCCAACCGGCTATCAATTATTTTAGATTTTAACAAACTTATTTTACCGCACGAGTTTGAAAGAACAGAAAAATAAAAACGGTCGTATCTTTTTATTAAATTTTTTTTAAATAGATTTTTTGGTTGACGTGTCGTGTTGTTATTCGCTCTCACATTGGTCTAAAAAATATTCTCTCTTGCAGTTTTGACGGAAATACTGCTTACGGAAAAAAGAAAAAAAACAACAATATCTTACTATAGGACTTGACATTCAAATTCGTTCGCATTCATGTTTGATTCGATTCGGATTCTGGTATTGAACTCTTATCCTATAGGATTTGTTGGGATTTTACGGTTTAAGTTTTTCCATTTTCGAGTATGGTTTAAAAAACCTATTGAAACTTGAGCATATTCAATATTTTTTTGAGTTAGAGTTTTTATGGATCTTTTCCAAAAATTTTCTGTTTTTTTCGGACTTGAGGTTTGAATTCGGTTTGGAGTTTTCAGGTTTCGAGTTTAGTACCCGGTATCCCAAAAGAACTCAATCATGTATTTTTGCATATTTCTTCGAATTAGAATTCGAGTTTTTTCTGTCGGATTCAGTTTGAATTTTAATGCTAGTGTAAAATACCCAACCCTGTCTCACTCTTGATTATCTAAACTGCTAACAACTTTATGAGATATGACCTAAACTCTCTAATTGTAAGATGTGCTCTAAGGCAAATGTTTTATTGGCTTTATTAAAGGGCCGGCTCCGATGCTAAGCATTCCTTGCTCATCCTCTTAAGGACCAATTGTAACTTTTTATGGTTTTAATTCATCATTGTAATTAAATCGATATGCTAATATATAATTTACCAATACCATAGTCATCGGCCGGTAAGGCATTTGGAAATACTCCAAAAAGATATATGTTAAAATATAATTAATATCCTCCACATGATATGTCAAATCTTATCAAAGACCAGAGCATTAAAAAGTCGAAACCAAGAAGCAGGCCGATATAGATAATGTATTAGTTGTTCCATGAAAATATATCTTCATCCTAGAGTTTTTTCTTCTTACAACAACACCCAGTATGGGTCCTAAACGTTCCACAGTACCATCCATTGGTGTACCCTTTCTTTAAGCAAAGGTTGTCACATGCAGACGTACACGCATGACGAAAACAATCAGCATCATGAATAACTAGAGCATTTGCCTGACCTGCAAGATAGATATCATAAGAGTGTAACATTAAAATTCATATATATACATTAGCTCTATATCTATGCAGGGTCGGCCCTCGGTCATGCGGTACGAAACATTTGATACAAGCCCCCAAATATTTTTGAGTTAATATGTATACGCAATTTGGCCCCCAAATCGAGAAAAAGAAATTTCTATATAGAATTCGGCCCCAACACCGTATAAGTTTATAGCCCCTCAAATCTCAGAGCCGGCCTTGTATCTATGCTACTAAAAATGATGGAAAATTTTGTTCATCATGTACCTGATAATGCAAAGAAGAGAACAATTGTTATGACTATGAATATATGTGAATGTTTCTTACTCTCCATTGATTTTGAGGTATGCTTAGAGATAATTTGTTTGTATTTATTTTCTCCTTGTTTTTTAGATGTGTGCAATAAGATCAAATTGCTCTTTTTATAGATGGTTTTGGTTGTTAACACAAAAAAAAGTAACTGGTTTGATTGCTTCAAATTTAAATTAGTTAATAAGAGTTTGTTTTTGCCTATTTCTCTTTTGTAGTTATTAACAAGCTTTATCTACACTAAATCTAAAATTGTAAATAATAACCTTTGATCAAATCTACACTAAATATGTCTCAGTGTTGTTTTGCACTTTCTTAAAATAATTTCTAGTTTTTTTTTAATAAATAAAATCAATTTGAGAAAAATAAGTATTAATGATAGAAGATTCACATTTAGTTTATGATCTTCTTAATTAACAGATCCATAAATGCAGTAAATATAATTTTAAAAAAGTAATTCATCATTTAATAATATGCTTTAACGTTATCTTCTTCTTGGTTTTAAAATTTAGTTTTCGAGTAGTAAGAGATGGATTCATAATACTAATATGTTACGGATTCGATCCTTTTGCTATGCGAATATATTTGTTTTTAGACACCGCATGGATATGAGTTTATGTTTTCGGCCCATTTATAAACACGGAACCGAATATACGCGTGAACGACTCTCTGAAAAAAAAAATTTGTCAGGGATTCTTTGGTTTAGGATTTCTCTAACTTATGAAAAAATGAAACCAAAAAAAAAAAGAAAAGGTTTTCAACCAAAGCAAAAGAAAAGTAAATGGGCTTTTCGTAGTAGAGAAAAAAGCCCATTTAAACTCTTTTATAAGACGAATAACAACAATGAGAACAAGATTGCAATTGATTTTGATCGTTAAAAAACTTCAAAACCTAAGAATGGATCCAAAATCGCCGGAATATATCATCGATCAGCCGCTTCACGGCTTAGGATTTGTCTTCGAAGAGCTTTCCGCCACCAGAGTTTCCGGTCGATTCACCGTCACTGACAAATGTTGCCAGCCGTTCAAGGTCTTGCACGGCGGCGTATCTGCTCTGATCGCCGAAGCACTCGCCAGTCTCGGCGCCGGAGTCGCTTCCGGTTATAAACGCGTCGCCGGTATCCATCTCTCTATCCACCATCTCCGACCTGCTGCTCTTGGCGATTCCGTATTTGCCGAATCTTTTCCGGTCTCCGTCGGCAAAACTATTCAGGTACCTACTTTTCAAAAAAAATCTTAAAAAACTTTTGAAATGGTCAATTTATAATTTTAACAATTGGTCAATTTATAATTTTAACAATTGGCAGATACATATAAATTTTAAAAATGGTCGTAAACACCGGATTAATATGAAAATATCACTTAAACCGAAAAAGTACTCGTCATTTAATTTGAAACGGAGGGAGTGGGTAATGGTTTCACTGAAAATGTTAGTGACAATAGGAAAAAGAATAGTCAGTTTTAGGTGGAGAAAATGCAATAACTATGTGATGAAAATATTAAAACCAATTCTATGTCTTGTACAAAGTTGTCGGACGCTTGGATATGGTTTAACATATGCTCCATCCGTTTTAAATTAATTGTCGTTTTAGGTTTGTGCACACATATTATTAAAACATTTAATTTTTTATATTTTCAATATAAAAATATCATTATCTATACATCTAAGCATATTTTAACCAATAGAAAAATAATTAAGAGATTAAAGTTAATAAATTTTACCTTGAAACTACAATTATTTTAAAACGAAATTTTTTCTCTAGAACGATAACTAATTTAAAACGGAGGGAGTATTTGACTAAACAAACGAAAAAAATACTTTATATTCGATGAATAAAACATTATCGTAAAACCAGGTATCTATTTTGTACCTAACCAGGTGTGGGAGGTCCGGTTATGGAAAACCAAGAAAACCGAGAAACCGGACAGCAAAGTAAAGATATCAACATCCCGGGTTACTCTATTTTGCGGTGTACCAATACCCGACAATGTTAAAGATGCACCGGCCCAAGTGAAGAAGTTTGCATCCAAATTGTAATTCAAACTCTCATGTTGTTGGGAATAATAAAGTGCGCTTTTAGTTTGGTTTTAATGTATTTACCAAACGATTTAATAAAATTTAAGAGCGAATTTATAACAAGGTGTTTTAATAAATTTTGTATTAATAGAATAGTAGATGACAGCGATAAACTAATCAACACGGTAATCGCCGATTTTAAGCCCAAAATTTCCAACTAATTTCGGAACGCAGATGCAGCGGGTTTGATGAACATTAGTCCAACTCCAATATAAGAAACCTTTAGACGCTTAAACGCAACGTTTTGTGACCTTCTCAATTTTTTTTTAAAGAAAAATTTTAGTTGAACGTTTTCAAACCCACGGGTCTTGTCTTGTTTCTCGAAGCCAAAAAAAAAGCTACAGGCTTTCGAGACTTGTCTGTGACAAGAAGAAGAAGTGTGTGTAAGTTCTCTCTGTTTTCGATTCTCCATCATTAATCAAACTCCGACGCCTTGAATCTGCTTTTCTATTTTCAAAATCGAAATTTCAATTTCTGTGACAACGATTTTTAGGGTTTTCGCAAATTGAGATGTCATGTCAAATCCCAATTTGAAGTTTCATTGTTTTTCTGCAAAAAAAATTTCCAGGTTATGGTAATGACAGGGAAGAAAGTGATAGCTATATGTCAATCAGGAGGAGACTTTATGAGTAATAAAGATGGATCATTATCTTATTCAGGTGGAGATGCTTATGCCATTGACATCGATCAAGAAACTTCCTTGACTGATTTCAGATTCGAATTGGCTGAGAATTTCGGGTTTAGTTCGGAGACAATGACCCTCAAGTACTTCCTCCCTGGGAATAAGAAAACCCTAATCACCATTTCTAAAGATAAGGACTTTAAACGCATGGTTAGCTTTTCAGCTGAAGCGCCGAATGTCGAAATATTCGTCTTACCTGAAGAGGCTGATGTGAGGAATGTCTCCAGGTTTGTGTGGCTCTGCTTCTAATTGCGAGAAAAGAGTAGAAATTTTGGCTAAGATCATTATAGCAACTAATTTGTGGAATTTGTTTTTGGATAGGTCAAGTAGGACAACTGCATCAGAAGCAGTTGTACCTGTAGTCTCTGGGAGTGATGTTGTTTTGAGAGATGATATGTTAACTAACGATTTTCAGATCGAAATGGGGATGGTACCTGACGAAAGCAGCCCGTTGCCGTGTAATTTTGTTCTTAACGACGAGAAACAACATATTAAAGCCGCGCAGCAGTGGGAAAACGCTATCACGGGTGTTGATCAAAGGTTCAACAGTTTTACGGAATTTCGGGATGTGCTTCACAAGTACTCGATCGCGCACGGGTTTACGTACAAGTATAAGAAAAACGATAGCCATCGTGTTTCAGTCAAATGCAAAGCTCAAGGATGTCCATGGCGTATCACTGCGTCAAGGCTTTCGACCACGCAGCTGATCTGCATCAAGAAAATGAACCCGAGGCATACTTGTGAGAGAGCGGTTGTGAAAGCAGGTTACCGTGCAACGAGAGGTTGGGTTGGAAGTATTATAAAGGATAAGTTGAAAGCTTTTCCGGATTACAAGCCTAAGGACATTGCAGAGGATATAAAAAGAGAGTACGGAATTCAACTTAACTACTCGCAAGCATGGAGAGCTAAAGAGATTGCTAGAGAGCAGCTTCAAGGTTCTTATAAAGAGGCATATAGTCAGCTTCCTTCCTTCTGCGAGAAGATCAAGGAGACTAATCCTGGAAGTATTGCCACTTTCATGACAAAAGAAGATTCGAGTTTCCATCGTCTTTTCATATCCTTCTTTGCATCGATATCCGGGTTCAGACAAGGTTGTCGTCCTCTCCTTTTCCTTGACACCGCCGTCTTAAACTCAAAGTACCAAGGGGTTATGCTTGTCGCTACAGCTCCTGATGCTGAAGATGGAATATTTCCAGTAGCTTTTGCGGTTGTGGATTCTGAGACAGAAGATAACTGGGTTTGGTTTTTGGAGAATCTCAAATTGGCATTGGAGGATTCCCGGAGAATCACATTTGTTGCGGATTTCCAAAATGGTCTGAAGAATGCATTGCCTCTGGTATTTGGAGATGGACACCATCATGCTTATTGTCTGCGTCACCTCGCTGAGAAATTAAATATGGACTTAAAGGCTCAGTTCTCTCACGAAGCAAGACGTTTTATGCTCAACGACTTCTATGCTGCTGCTTACGCGGCACAACCTGAGGGATATTACCGTTCATTGGAGAATATAAAAAGTATTTCCCCTGAAGCTTACACTTGGGTTATCGAAAGCGAACCGCACCATTGGGCAAATGCTTTGTTTGAAGGGGAGAGATATAACCACATGAACTCCACTTTCGGGCTAGATTTCTACAGTTGGGTTTCTGAAGCACACGAGTTGCCCATAACTCAAATGTTAGATGAACTCAGAGCGAAGTTGATGCAATCGATATACACCCGTCAGGTACAATCCCGGGAATGGGTTGTTACAACATTAACACCAACTAACGAGGAGAAGCTACAGAAGGAAATAGAACTCGCAAGGTCACTTCAGGTTTCGCAGGCTCACAATAATTTATTCGAGGTTCATGGTGAATCCATCAGCATAGTTGATATCAATCAGTGTGATTGCGACTGTAAGCTATGGAGACTAACGGGTTTACCTTGTAGCCATGCGATTGCAGTGATTGAATTCATTGGGAAAAGCCCTTATGAATACTGCTCAGGTTATTTGACCTCAGAGAGTTATCGGTTAACATATGCCGAGTCCATTAACCCTGTTCCTAACAGTATGATGATGATGACGCTAGAGGAGTCGCCTGTTGAAGGGGATGTTGTTTCAGTTACGCCACCGCCCACAAGAAGGACACCAGGAAGGCCAAAGAGTAAGCAGGTGGAACCAATAGACATGATCAAGCGTCAGCTTCAGTGTAGCAACTGCAAGGGTTTAGGACACAACAAGAAGACCTGCAAAGCTGTGTCCTAAGTATAGAGAGAGAGAGACAGGGTTAGGACAAAATGTAGTTATTAGCTGATTTTGCCCAACATTTTGTTTTGGATAAAGATCTGATCTTCTTTGGCACAAAACTTGATGATGTATTTTTCTCTTTGTATCAAAATAGTTTTTCTTCTTTGTCTTACTCTCAGTTACACATTCTTTTCAAGGACTTGACAATTTCTTCGCAAAACCGCCAACTCCAACATGAACAATCTACATTTCCTTTGCTAACATGTTCGATACAAAAGTAAGAGAGGGATGAGCAACAAGGGAAAGTCGCGCAGTAGTAACACATCCAAAATCCTGCGACAATTACATACTAAACCAAGCATCAATCAAGAGTGAAACTAGAGAAAAATGATGTGAAAGGTAATTGGATAAAGAAAACAATATAAATTTAGTTTGGTTAAGTAAACGGTGCAACAATAGTTAGAATAAATGAAGAATTAAGCTAAAACTGCATCTCAATATTGTTAATTGGTGAATATTTTGGAGAATAATTTTAAATTTCTAAAGAATTTCATCAAATGTTATTGGTAAGAAATAAAGAAATGAAAAGAAAAATCATTAAGGATAAAATAGATATTAATATATGTTAAAAGAATATGTAATCCAAAAACCAATTAAATCATACTACTAAAATATCATCTAGATTCTCTTAATATCTTTTTGAAATTTTCTTTGAAATTAATTATATATTTTTTAAAAATAAGTCAAACAATCCTATATACTATTTAACTTTACAATAGTTAGTTTAAAACAATTTAAATATAATATATAATGAAATAAACATTACTATTTACTATATAAATACAACTAATTTAGAAAATGGTCAATCCTACCCAATGTTCAAGAAAGCGCTAGGCGCTAAGCGGACGATGACCTAACGCCTAGCGCCCAAAAAGATTAATCGGGGCCTAGGCGATTCTTAGGTGGTTTAGACGTTTACAAAAGAAATATATATATATTTAATATATATATATAATATAGCATATCACATGATATAAAATATAGTTCATAATATATCTTAGAACACAAAATCTATTGAAAAACTAAAAAATATTACATTATGAATGAAAGTTCGCCAAAAGATGAGTTTTATACATATGAATATTTTTAATCATCTATTTTATAAAACTAAAACTTATAATTAGGTTATATGTAAAAAATAAATGTTAATTAACTTATATCTTTGTCTGGCCGCCTAGACCCGCCTAAATCCGCTTAAACCCGCTTAATAATATTGACGCCTAATTACAGCGCCTAGGAGGTAATCGCCACGGTCTAAGGGCGTCTAGTGCCTAGACAGCGCCTAAGCGGCCGCCTAGACCGCTATTTAGAGCGCTGATCCTAGCTACCTATACATTTAAAAATTTAAATTATGTAATAATTTTAAAAAGTGTTGTATATTTTACATATTACAATTTTTTTGATAAAATATAACTCTACGTACAACACGAGTTAAATCCTAATAAACCCTTTAAACACCTAGACATCTCCGATAGACATTTCAATAATTGTAGTTTGGATTAGTAGGAAATACAAAAGATCGAGTCAAGCGATACAAGTATCATTGGTATAACAAATTAACAGATTACAACTCAAGCTGTATTGTTTTTTCTTTTTGTCGGCAAACCGGGCTACAACGGGTCGGCCAGGTGGCTTTACCCTACTATCGGGAATTTTATCCCTCACATACGAGGGGTCCGGATCACAACGGGTCGATATGGTAGCTCATAGCCCTTCACACGGGACCAAAGCGCACATCGCGCGTGCGGGGACTCGAACACTCGACTCCGGAAGGATGAGATAAACGCTTTGACCACTAGACCACAAGCCTCACTCCTCAAGCTGTATTGTTTATTTGGTCACGCTGTGCGCGATCGGTTAATGAAATATTGAAATAAAGTTAACTTTCTTTCTAACTTCTTAAATAGTATACATAAAATATTCATTAAAAATATACAATATAACAAAAAGAAAGAGAATTTAACTGAGCTTGCTTTTATGCATAAGCATATCTCCACTAACATGTAATATCCCAAGAACAATGTATATCATATATTTGATCAAATCAAATATTACTAGCAGAGGAAGCTTAAAAAACGTAATAATAAACTAAAGCTCGATTTTTTTAATAATTAGACATCTCAATAATGATGCTATATATTAATTTGAAATGCAAACGATACGAATATCAAAACAAATAAAATAATAAACAGCTGACAATTCACGCCATATTGTTAATTAGCCATGCGCGATGCGCGCGATTATTTTATTGCAATAAAAAAACAAGTATCGAATTTTTTGTGCTGCATTATTACTTTATTATTATTTTTGAATTAGTTAAATAAATGGTGGAATAATACAAGATGATTAGACAATATTCGTTATCATTCGAGGATTATACTCCTCCTCACAGAAAATATTATTTTGACATTTTCCTATAAACTAATAAAACTATTAAAAATTCTGTTTTGCTTTTTGCTAACATATTATAAAACGTTTCTCTCCTCAATTAATATATTTTAAAAATCTTATAACAACATTTTAGTGTGAAAAAGGAGTGGATTCCCGTTAATATTTTTTCATCTTTTGCGGCTCTAGTTCGATTTCCTAAGTTTTATGGATTTCCAATTTAAAACCAATTGACAATGAGTGGGGTGTTCTAACAAGTGTTCTAAACAAAAGAAATAATAATAAAATAATAAAAATTATTTGTTTATTTATAAATGTTCTAAAAAGTTTTGAAACTCCAACCAAAGTGTTCTAATTTTTTAAATGCTCTTATATATTATTCAGATCCATATCATATTTCCGATGTGGGATATATATATTCTTCACACGGTCCCTCGAAATAATGGTTCGTATAACCATTAATCTCGACAATATCCCAGTATAGGATTAAATTCGGGTTAGATCGGTCAGACTAGTTCCAGGTCTGACCGATTTTGATTCATATTGATCATGCTTCTTCCGATAGATCGTATCGATTTAAGTTCGGTGGAGCAGCGTGTGTTTAGGAATCAAATATTTGTGAATGCTGGTCCATAACTAAAAGAAAAAGAGATTGAGACTTTGATCCGAACTCCTTCCGATTAACAAAAAGAAATTGTGAAAGATTTAAAACAAACTAAAAAAAACACGTTACCGCTGTTATCTGACCATGGGATGCACGATCAATTAATGAAATATTGAAATAAGCTAACTTCTCAAATAATAATCATAAAACATTTATTAAAAATATACTACAATATAGCACAAATTAAGAAAGAGAATTTAAGAGAGCTTGGTTTTTCTATATAAGCACATCTCCTCTAACGTGTAATAGTATATATCTGAAGAACAACTTCTAACATTTCTAAAAGATCAAGACCTCGAGATGTCAGGAGTGTGGGTGTTCAAGGACGGCAAAATTCGCCTAGTGGAGAATCCTGAAGCTGAAGGCTTGGTAGTAAACCGCGGAAAGGTTCTGGTTTACATACCAAGCAACGAAGTCATAACTTCTTACTCGTTACTCGAAAAACATCTCTCCGAACTTGGGTGGGAACGATACTACGGGGCAGAGGATCTACGTCAGTACCACAAAAAATCAAGCGTTGAACTGATCTCACTCCCTAATGATTTCTCCAAGTTCAAATCAATGCACATGTACGACATCGTCATCAAGAACCGTGACAAGTTCGAAGTCAGGAACATTCAGTAATAATTTTATGTGGGGCTCTTTATCATATATAGTGCGTTGCGTTTGTGTATCGTCTTCATGTGCAATCTCATGGTGTGGTTTGATATGTTATGTGGTATAAATTTTAACTTTACCTTTGTGTGTCTTTTTGTCTTCGTGTGTTTTGTTTTAAATGTTTGATGTAATAATTGTTTTAAATCTTGCCCTCTTTATATCGACATAAATGCAAAAAAAAAAAAAAAACTGGAATAGGTTAAACATTTTTGAATCGAATTATCTGAATAAAACCGATCCGAAAGATGCTCGAATGCAACACCCGTTTCGTTTAGCCCGGAAACGGAATATTTACACCCGTATTGTTAGTAGGAAAAATAGGAGAGGGAGATTTAAATCTTTCATGGATTTTAATCGAGGGAGTGACACCTTCAAAATCTTCTTACATTATTATATCAAGTAAATCTGGGGATTCGAATCCTCGGATTGGTTCCGGTTCGGATCCTTCGGTTCTTGGATCCGTTTCGGATCCGATGAATTTTTGAATCGGTTCGGATTAGATCTTTCCGGATCCGGATCGGTTCTTGAAATTTAAAGCGGATCCGAAACGGATCCGAAACCCGAAAAAAATCCAAAATTATCCGTAAAACAAAAAAAAACCAGAAAAACCCGAACCGAATTATCCGAAAAGAACCAAAAAACCCGAATTATTCGAAATATAACCCAAGAATCAATATATTAATATTATAAGTAAATATTTTTCTATAAAATTATAAAAAAAGTTCGGGTATTTTGGGTACCCGGTTCGATTTCGGTATCCGAAAAATGTTTATATGAAAATCGTTCGGATATTTAAAATTTTTTTGTTCGTTTCGATTCCTTATTTTTCGATTCGGATCGGTATATTTTGCCAGCCCTAATATCAAGGTTCTGCAAGTTTGAGCATTTTTTTAACACATATTTATTATTACTTAGAAACAACATAATCCTCATGAAGTTGTTCCGTGATACAATTTGGAATCAGAGAATGAAATGTAAAAGATGTTTCTTGTAACAATTGATTCTTGACCAAGCCATCAGCAACTTGATTGGAGTTTCGAGATATCCAAACGAAATCCAGAGCTTCAAACTTGATCGTCCACCATTGTATCTCTCGAATCCAATTCCACAAAGAAAATGAAGATTTCTTCTGAGTTATAAGTTGTGGAATTTTCTTGTTGTCTCCTTCCTTTTTGATCTTCTTATACCCTTTTCACCATGGATTTTGTATCGCCATGAGAAGACTCTGGAGCTTTGCATCTAAAGCTGAGTTAACTTTTCTCCCATCTCCTTGTCCTGCACCTAAAAAACATCCATTCTCATCTTTGAGAACCCATCCCGCTTGAGCATTTGTTTGTTGGTTTTGGAATCTTCCGTCATAATTATACTTAATCCATCCAGGTGGTGGTCTTGTCCATTGGGAGATTTTCTTTATCCTGTTCCGAGCTCGTGTATTTGTGTGAAAGACTTCATGAGCATTCTGACTTTGCTATTCTTCCATGTCTTCAAGAGTTATGCGATATGTTTTCCACCAAGCTGTCATTTCGCCTTCAAACATTAGAAGATTGCGACGCTTCTATATTGTCTATAAAATCATAAAAGGCAACAGTTTAAGAAGGTTTTGTCGTGGCTTGAAGTAACATTATCAAGTATTGCTTGTATTCTTTTTCATCGTTGAAGATGGATCAAAAAGTTGTGGTATGAATGCAAAGTTGTGTCTTAAGTAGAGAGAGAGAGAGACAGGTTAAGACAAAATGTAGTTATTAGCTGATTTTGCCCAACATTTTGTTTTGGGTAAAGATCTGATCTTCTTTGGCATAAAACTTGATGATGTATTTTTCTCTTTGTATCAAAATAGTTTTTCTTCTTTATCTTACTCTCAGTTACACATTCTTTTCAAGGACTTGACAATTTCTTTGCAAAACCGCCAACCCTAACATGAACCAACTACTTTTACATCGCTAACATGTTTGATATAAAAGTAAGAGAGGGATAAGCAACATGGGAAAGTCGCTAAGTGAGAACATATCCAAAATCATGCGACAATTACATACTAAACCAAGCATCAATCAAGAGTGAAACTAGAGAAAAATGATGTGAAAGGTAATTGGATAAAAAAAACAATATAAATTTAGTTTGTTAAGTAAATGGTTGACCGGAACTAAATTATTGTCAAAAAAATGTAGTACTTAGTTCATCACGGTTAAACATCTTCACTGATACCGAAAATGTTTAACCCTAACTAAAATACACAAATTTAAATTATGAATTTTAAAAATTTGTTTAAATTTTAACTTATCAAAAAATATTAATAAAATATGACCCACGTATAATGCAGATAAAATTTTAGTTCATTAACAATATACAATACAATATAAAACAAAAAAGGAGAATTAAATTGAGCTTGCTTCTATGCAAAAGCATATCTCCACTAACATGTGGGTGTGATTGATGAATAAAAGCTGAACTGAGAGTAAATGAGAGAGATAAAAACCGAAGGAAGAAAGAGTAAAATTAATTGTTTCGTCGGACCATCCACAATGGTGATATTCTCTTGAAATCTTTAAAAATGTGTTTTTTGATTTTTTTATATTTTTCAGATTAAAAAAAAATTATCAACCAATCGCGGACCGCCACGTGTCAATGAGATCCGCGAACAGTAACGTTTCTCTCCATGGATCGGTACTTATACAAGAAACTTAAGGATCGAATCCTTAATTTCGTGCATGACCCACCTTTTATTTTATTATTTTTTCCTATGTTTTCGTGCTAAAATCCTCCCGTCGGAAGTGCACTCATTTACTCTAGGTGCAAATGGTTACCATTAAAAAAATTGATGGAATAAAAATGAATAGAATAGAAACTAGTAGAATAAAGGTCGTAGAGGAAAAAAAAATTTCCATTCATTCCTCTCCTAAATAGTAGAGTAACAAATTTTTAAAAATTTCTTTACAAATTCAGTTTTTTCCAACATAACTAGTGGAATTGTTTTTCACTCATTTTCATCTCAAATGGTATTTTTTGAGAAGAATGTTCAATTCCTCTAATTTTATTGCTCTATATCTTTGTGGAGTAAAACTACTCATAAAAATGGCCGAAAATAAATTTCTTTTTCTTTTTCATTTTTCTCTTTTCACCGGATTGGTGCACAAATGAAAAAAATGAGAATAAATTTGTATACTCCATTTTTTGTTACGCTAATAATGTTCAATCAGTCACACCGGTAATATCCCAAGAACAATATCATATTTTTTTGTAAAATAACAATACTTGATTTGAGAACAATATCAAATTTAATCAAATCAAGTATTGCTCCTCCAACCTCTAACGTGTCCACGACTATACAATTAGAGGAAACTTAGAAAACGTAATAATAAGTTAAAACTCAATTTTTTTTTTAATAATTAGACATCTCAATAACGATGCTATATATTAATATGAAATTCAACAAGGTCTAACGATCCGAATATCAAACAAATAAAATAAACAGCTGATAATTCACGCCACATTGTTAATTAGCCATGCGCGATGCGCGCGATTATTTTATTGCAATAAAAACAAGGATCGAATTTTTTTGTACTGTCATTATTACTTTATTATTATTTTTGAATTAGTTAAATAAATGGTGGAATAATAAAAGATGATTAGAATGGTCACTACTCTTGCAAGAGTGGTTATGCGATCCTTACCACCCCAAGGATCGAACAGACATCTGAGGAGTTTAACTGGCTGAAAAATATCTGGAAGCTTAAAGCTCTTCCCAAGATCCAAACGTTTCTTTGGAAAGCTATGTGGGGTACTTTGTCGGTACGCTTAGCATTATGCTCTCGTGGGGTACTGGAGGACGCTTCCTGTCCTAGATGTGGAGTTCTGGAGACAGTTGATCATGTTCTCCTCCAATGTGTTTTTGCCCAGCAAGTGTGGGAACTGTCTCCGATCTGTATGCCTACTTTCCCACTGTCCCCTACTCTCCCTCTTTTTCTATCGTCTATGCGTACCTCTAAGGCGCTGCCTCCTACTGGCCTAGCTATGGTAGATGTCTACCCTTGGATATGCTGGCAACTTTAGAAAGCTAGGAATCAGTTAATCTTTAAAACAGAGGTTTGCTCTGTTACAGAGGTTATCCACCGGGCCATCGTTGGTGCTCGAGAGTGGCAATCTGCTACTGCTCTTAGTTTGAAGGTCCCCAGGCATGTTTCCACTCCATCCCCGGAGGCTGTAGCTACCTCCTTCAGTTTCACATCGTCATATGGGTGTTGGGTAGATGCCTCTTGGGATCCTGGTACTCGTCAATGTGGTATGGGGTGGTTGTATCGGGCTCCGAATGACACCATCCTCGCAAGGTACATATCCTACAAGGAAGTAGTACCCTCAGTTCTTGCAGCTGAAGCCTGGGATTTGTGGACGGCGTTAAGCCAGACTATTGTGCTAGGGATTACTGAAGTGTTTTTGCACTCTGATTCCCAGGTGTTGGTCAATTTGATCAACAAGCAGGAAGATCACATTGAGATTGTTGGTCTTCTCTCCGATATTCGGAGTTTATTGCCCTCATTTTCTGTTTGTTCAGTTATTTATGTTCCTCGTTCTGCAAATTCTTTGGCAGACTCACTAGCGCTTCGAGCTCTTTGTGCTCAAGATGCTTCAATTCGTGAAGTTAAATAAAAAAAATTTTTGTGACCAAAAAAAAAAATAAAAATAAAAGATGATTAGACAATATTCGTTATCATTCGAGGATTATACTCCTCTTCACAGAAAATATTATTTTGACATTGTCCTATAGGAGACTCATTTGATCCGGTGGCAAAGACCACGGTGTTGAGTAATCAGGCGTCTGGAGTTCGACTTCATTAAGTCGCGATGTCCCGCGTCGTAGAGTTGGACTATAGATCGGACCTTATCGATCCACTCGTATTTAAAAAAAAACATTTTCCTATAAACTAATAAAACTATTAATAACTGTGTTTTGCTCTTTTGCTAACATATTAGAAAACGTTTCTCTCCTCAATTGATAAAATTTTAAAATCTTACAATTTTTGTGTGAAAAAGAACTATGACACTAATTGGTTCTTTTCATCTTTTGTGGCTCTAGTTCCATTCCCTTTAGAAAAATGTTTGTTAAATTTTATGAGCTTCCAACTTAAAATCAATTGGCATGAGTAGATTGATTTATTTTGGTTCAGATGGATAAGACCTCTTCCGATGAGCCGTATCGATTTAAGTTCGGTGAGGGCAACGTATGTTTAGGATCTGATATCATATCAAAAAACCAAAGTATATGTAGAAAGTTTTATTGTATTCACTTGATGCCTCCTTTACAACTTATATATATACATGAATCTTTAAATCTAAAACGTGATACACAAGAGATATATAAGACTAATATACCCAAATATATATAAAAAATATTTGCCTAAGTATGATCCCTCAATAATGTTTTATGCCATATCATACGGTATTTGTGAATACTGGTCCATAACTAAAAGAGAGATTGAGACTTTGGTCCGAACTCCTTCCGATTAATAAAAAAAAATTGTGAAGGATTTAAAACAAATTAAATAACACGTAACAGAGTTTGAAGCTCTATTGTGGGCAATGACAGAGCTATCCAATAGAAGGATCGATTGTCAATATTTCGAGACGGACTGCCAAGAACTTTTCAATATCACCAAAGACCCGCATGCGTAGCCCGCTTTTTGCACGCTCACCCAAGAATTTCAGTATCTCCGAGGTTTCTTCCCAGCTTTCTCTCTGTCTACCATTCCGCGCACAGCAAATTCGAGAGCCGACTGCCTAGCTAAAAGCTCCCGTACTATTTTCTATGATTATATTTATGTAGAATCTTCCCCTCCACTCTGGACAACTAGGAGTGGAAAGATTTTTTGATTATAGTATAGTTGATAAAAAAAAAAAAAACACGGTACAGCTGTTATCGGACCATGCGATGCACGATGAGTTAATGAAATATTGAAATAAGCTAACTTCTCAAATAATATACATAAAACATTTTATTAAAAATATACAATAATAATATATAACGTGCTTGGTTTTTCTATATAAGCACATCTCCTCTAACGTGTAATAGTATATATCTGAAGAACAACTTCTAACATTTCTAAAAGATCAAGACCTCGAGATGTCAGGAGTGTGGGTGTTCAAGAACGGCGTCACTCGCCTAGTGGAGAATCCTGGAGAAGGCTTGGGAGTAAACCGCGGAAAGGTTCTGGTTCACATACCAAGCAACGAAGTCATAACTTCTTACTCGCGTCTCGAGGAACATCTCTCCGAACTTGGGTGGGAACGATACGCCGGGGGAGATGGTAGTCAACGTCAGTACCACAAAACATCAAGCGTTGATCTCATCTCACTCCCTAAAGATTTCTCCCACTTTAGTTCAATGCACATGTACGACATCGTCATCAAGAACCGTGACAAGTTCGAAGTCAGGAATGCTTAGCCATAATTTTTCTGTGGGGCTCTTGATCATATATAGTGCGTTGCGTTTGTGTATCGTCTTCATGTGCAATCTCATGGTGTGGTTTGATATGTTATGTGGTATGAATTTTAACTTTTGTCTTTGTGTGTGTTTTCTTCTTCCTGTTTTAATGTTGGATGTAATAATTGTGGAAGTAGTATTAAGTTAATAAAAGGTCAAAGCTGTATCGAAGCCCTCTTTATATATACATAAATGCAAAAAATGCTTAAATAAAATAGGAGAAAGTCATATGAACCCACCATAAATGGAGAAAATTATCAAGTGGAAAACAAAAATCTGATAACAAAAATATATACGTTAAATATTATGAGTCCCTTGTAAAACTTTTTCCAAATATCTTTTTACTCTTAATTGCTTACAAGTCGTATCATATAGTTAATCTCCTTGTGTGAATGTATAATTTATTCTTTAAGTAGCACAACACAACGAGATTGACACATCAGTCTAAAATGCCATGGCCAATAGGTTAAACATTCTTGAATGGAATGATCCAATAGCAGAATAGAACCGATCCGAACTCGAATAGATATCCAGCATGTAAAACCCGTCTCGTTTCGCCCGAAAACGGTATGAATAAATAATATTAGGCCATGTTCAATGGGAGCTCTTAATGGGAGGTTCTTAAAAAAAATAATATTGTTATAATACAAGGGTTCTTAAAAACTTAAGAACCCTTTGTAAAAGGTTCTTAAATAATCTTAAAAAAAATAATATTATTATAATACAAGGGTTCTTAAAAACTTAAGAAAGTTTTTAATAACCCTTTGTAAAAGGTTTTTAAATAAGATATTTAAGAACCTTTTACAATGGGTTCTTAAGTTTTTAAGAACCCCTTACATTATAATATTATTTTTCTTTTTTTTAAGAACCCCTAAGAGGTTCTCCCATTAAACATGCCTTTAACACCCGTCTTGTGCGTTGAAGAAATATGAGAGAGATTTGAGTATTTTATAGATTTAGTCGCGAATGGCATCTTCAAAACTTTTTATATATCAAACTTCAACAAGTTTGGACATTTATCTCTCTTTCGTTTTCTATGCATCGTTAATGTTTTTTTTAACTATTTGGTAGGGCTGAGCATTTTACCAGACCCAAAATCTAAACTGAACTGATCCAAAAAGTCAAACCCGAACCCGGCTTAACATGCAAAAAAACTCGATCGGTTGTTGTCATTGGTATTCGATATTGGATAATACCGAAACCGATCCAATCTCGAGCGGAGTACCCAAAAAACATGTAAATCTCCAATGTCAAAGATCCAAAAATCCGAACCGAATCCGAACCTAAAATTCAAAAACTCTAAAAAATTCCAAAATTTTTTTTTAAAAATTTGAAAATACAAAAAAAAAACTATAACTCGAACCAGAAATATTTGAACTCAAAAAATATTGGGTATGCTCGTGTTTCAATAAGTTACTAAACCGTAATCGAATCCGAACTCGAACCCAAATAAAACCTAAATGGATTTTAAAGAGCTAAAGTCTGGGATCCAAACCCCAACCCAAATCCGACCGGAACCAGGAACACCAAGCCATATGTTCAGCTTACATATCTCCGATTGTTGTTGTTCTCAAATACCGACCCGGCCCAATAGGTGTTCAAGCCCAAAACAATTTCAAAAAATCATGCCCACAAAACTGCGGGATGGAGATTCGAACCTTGTCAACTACAAGTGCTCAAGTTGGAAGTGAAGCAAGTGGCTTTCGAAGTGAAACATTTTTTGGATTTCAATAATTAAAGATGATGGCCTAAAAAATCTTGCAAGTTGCGTGTGCGCATTGGTGATACAGCTTAGAGGTGAGGATCCGAAATCTTCAACTTCGTCCACTGTGAAATATTCTCTGTAAGTTCAGTTTCTTTTTCACTTTTGATTTCTTCTTCAATTTTGAAGTTTGGGAGTTTTAGGGTTTAGGTTTGGGTTTGGGTTTGATCTCTGTGTGTTTATGGTTTGAATTATCCTTGTTGATCTTTGTCTTTCTCCAGAAAGATTTCTACTTTTTAACATTTGAAATCGTCAGTTTCTTGTGTCTGTGACTGAACTCATTTGAAGTTTAAATTTTCTTTGTTGAGGATTCGAAATTCGCTCAAGTTGATACTTTCTTTATATATCTCTTTTGGGTCTTTGGAATCTCAAAGTTGTTTTCTTTCTTCTTTTGTTACATTGAGATTTGAGAGTGATGTAAATTTTTTGTTTTGGTATCTAACAGCAAATGGGAACCTTGCTGCTATATTAACAAACCCCAAAGAATCTTTTTTTTTTGTTTAATTTCAAGACTTGAGCAAGATGCATCTTTGGCCGTCATTGAAACTTCGAAATTCATTCAAGAGCACTAGCAGGAAGAGGTTTCAAAAGACGGACAGCGAGAAACAAAGCCAAAGCAATCAGCAGAAGCTCCTCAGTGAGGGAGACAATTATTCTGGCCCTGAGATCTCTTCTGGTGTATTTGCTGTTGTGTGTCGAGATGTTGCTATGGTTCTCTCTTGCTGCTTCTGCTGTTTCTGCTGCGGAAGTAATATTACTAAATCCTTCTCCAACATTTCCCTTCACTTACTTCCTCTTTTTGTATATGAGTTTCGCGGCGCTGGAACAAACTAAGTACTAGGGACTAGCCAACCTGATCAGCTCTTAAGGCATAGAATTTGAATGTTGATAAATGCTCAATTCCTACTTCTTAATCACTTAAATCAACAGATTTCTTCATCTTAAAGCCTTAGTGAAATGGTATTAAGTTAGAATCCAAGCTCAAACTATGATATTTCTTTAGGGATTATTGTTTCTAATTGCACTTCTTCAACTTCTCTGATTTTAAATTCTATGCTCACTCTTTCTTTGTTCAACTAATTTTTCTTTTCAGCATGCATTGATGAGGATGAAACTTGATGCAAGATGCAAGTGAAAGATACTACTAGACTTAAGAAACTCTCTGTTTCTCAAAAGTGTAATTAGAATATATTGTTCCTTCCTATTCACTTTCTGAATTTTATATCTACCTTTCCCCCCTCAAGTTTATAAGAATACTCTTTGTTGACCTCAAAACTTAAATTTACAGTCACAAGAATTGCTAAATTCTCAAATTGATCAATCATATTAGAGTGACTTGTGCCTATACAAACAAATCTTTGGTCTCAAATTTAGGAAAAAAGGAGAGTTTTTTCCTCAAAATATTGGTGGAACTTCCTCCAAACTTAAAAAAGCCAAAGCAAAGAGAGAGAGGCCACAAAGTAATAAGTCAGTATCCCACGTGCACCTGGGAACTTGACCCTCTCTCTCTATCTTTTCCATTTTCTCATTCTCAATCTCTCTCTCACACTCAAAAGAAGACAAACATAGAGAAATATCACCCACAAGAATCTGAAAAACCCACAAAAGAAAAGCTTAAAGAGGAGTTGAAGAAACAAAGCTTTAGTCATAAGAAAACATGGTGGAAGCAAAAGATCAAGAGATGGGTGATGGGATGCAATGTGTAAACCATCCATTTACAAAAAACCCAGGTGGGATCTGTGCTTTTTGTCTCCAAGAAAAGCTTGGAAAGCTCGTAACTTCCTCTTTCCCACCACTCTCTAAACATCTCCTCCCTTCCTCTTCTTCTTCTTCATCTCCTTCCTTCAGATCTGACTCTGTCGGTAGCACAACCGCCTCCTCCGCTTCTCTCTCCCTCGCCGTCTCAAACTCCTCCGGCAGAAATGTCACAAAGCTTCCGTTTTTGCTGGCTAAAAAGAAGAAGAACAAGATGCTCACAGCTTCTTCTTCCTCCTCTGTCACGACGACGGCTAATATCGTCTACAAGAGAAGTCAGTCGACGAGGACGGCGTACGGAGATTCCGACTTGAGCCCGAGAAAACGTAATGGGTTTTGGTCGTTTCTTCATCTTTACTCTTCTAAACACCATAACAGCAGCAAGAAAGTCGGAAACTTTCATCATGATTCGTCGAGGAAGACGACGACGACGACGACGAGACCCACTGAGAACGCGTTGGCGAAAACAGAGACGAGTGCAGGATCTTCGTCGTCTTCATTAGCTTCTTCTTTGATGTCAAAGACTGTGACTGGAGGTGGGAATAGTAGTAGTAGTTACAGAAACGCCATTGATGTTATAGTAGAGGAAGATGGGAGCCCTAACATTGTGGTTGCAGCAACAACAACAATGACACCAAGCGAGAGGAAAGTGTCGAGATCTAGATCTGTTGGTTGTGGAAGCAGAAGCTTCTCTGGTGATTTCTTTGAGAGGATCACAAATGGGTTTGGAGATTGTACCTTAAGAAGAGTGGAATCACAAAGAGAAGGTAGTAACAAAGGAAGCAAAGTTAGTAGTAACCCTAACAATGGTGGTGGTGTGAGGGAGATGGTGAGATGTGGTGGGATCTTTGGTGGGTTTATGATAATGACTTCATCTTCATCTTCTTCTTCATCATCATCATGGGTTTCATCATCATCAGCTGAACATCATCATCATCATCAAAACATGGTTCATGGTGGAAGAAACAGAAGCTGGGGATGGGCATTTGCTAGCCCAATGAGAGCTTTCACTTCTTCTTCTTCTTCTGGTAAAAAAGGCCGTACAATTTCAGATGCTACAAACAAGAACACAACTCCAAACTTGGATGCAATTCCTTCATTGTTGTCTGTCAGAAGCTGAATTAAAAACACCATGCTTGAAAACTTTAATGGTTTGTTCCAATAAATGTTTTTTTTTTCAATCTTAAACAAGAGAAATACAATAAGTATATTTTTAGTTTCATCTTTTGCATCAATGTGTTTATCTTTAGGTGTTCTTTGAATCATTGGTTTATGATCTTTTGAAATCTTATTAGTATTGTAATGCCACAATCTTTATCATCTTTTGTCAAAACAATTAGAGCAACTTAGGATACTTGTGCTACTTTCTTTTGTTCATTTGTCTTTTCTGCCAATTATTTTGATAATTAATCCTTGTTTAATTATCTCTTAGAAGCACTAAGAACATGATTAATGCGGATCTTTTAAGATGGTTTTTAGTATTGGTTAAGAGAAGGTGTCTTAGTTTTTAACTAAAAAAACTAAGTTAAAAACTAAGAACCGTATTTTAAAGTTCTTATTTAAGAGAAGAGACGGTTAGAAGAGACGGTTTTAGTTTTTTTAGTTAAAAACTAAAAGACCGTATCTTAACCAATCTTAAGAACCCACTCTAAAAGACCTTATTAATCATGCTCTAAGAGAGAATTTAAGCTTCCGGTAATAAATTTTCCGCTAAGAAGAATTTGTTGACAACCGTGGTGTATACATTGGTAGAAACATGACATTTCGATTTTACTTTTTTGATAAAATCATCCGCGATAGTGTTCAAATTGCGAGGAATGAAGCGCTAATCTTGGTTTATGTTGTGATTATGATGTGTTTCTTAGAAGTATTAATTGAATTAGTAACACTCAAAAAGCCAGTCAAAGGGGAGGCTTTTGTGGGTTTTGACTAGCTTTTAAGTCTATGTTTTGTGTTAAATGAGTATATCAAAAGGCACATGCCTTTGCACATGCATTATGATTCCATGGTCCCAAATTTTTTTTATTTTTTTGGTGACCCAAAAAACTAAGGCATTAAAAACTGTTGTAGCTTGTACTGCTGCTACGTACATCATTTATCACTTTTTTTCCCCTAAAATCAAAACAGTGCAAATTTGGTTTCTTATTGATATTGTTATATGGATCAACGACAAAGAAAACAGAAGATTTTGTTATTACATAACGTGTAGAAGATGACATAAAGGGGTCCATGAGATGAAATTACAGATGAAGGATTCTGCAAATCCAATGAGGAAAAGAGCCTCTTTTCAATTACTCTTTTTTAATTTTTGTTTGCAATTTAAAATTTTTTTATATTGATTTGTATTTTTCCATGTGGACTTATCCATGTTCCAAATAACAAAACTGTGTATGATATATTATACATAAGACTAATTAAAAAGCTATATTACATGTTCTGATTTTTGATTTGTGGAGATGTACATACCTAGATCCAAATCTTCTTACTAAGCAATTTTTAGTTATTTATTTGGGGATAATCTATGATTTTAGTAAAAGTGTAGGCTTTCTATGAATTACAAATTTCTGAATTTTTATATGCATTTGAAGAAACTTAAATAATGCATATAAAAGAATTTCCTAAAAATATGTTCATAAAATATGTTTGTAAATTACAAATATATTGCATCTTTTTACATAAAAATCAAAGGTGAATTATTCTTCTTTTTTCCAAATAACAATTTTATTCATCTTATCAGCCAAACCGGGAAACTCATTTTTTACAATGATCAATTCGTACAAAATCTTTGAGAGCAATTCAACTCCTACTCCCACTACCAGAATCATAACCAATGTTTCCATCGTCGTCATTCGAACACTGCAAACATTTTGAACACTCCGTCGCAGACACTTCGGTACACTGTTTTAGTGGGTCATGGCAATTCTGATGAACTTCTTAGCTCTTGAAACTATCATTACATTCTGAAAAACGTCGATGAAATAGACGAGGTCGTTTTAGTTTTTTTCGCCGAACCCATTTTACTAAGCAGGTAACGAATTTTTCGCAGGAAAAATCGATAAAAAAAACAAAATGCTTACGTAGGTAGAAAATATGTCGTGTAGTCTTGTTTTTTGACAAAATTATCGGTTACAAAATTTAAAAGATCGAAAAATATAGAAGATAATAACATTTGGGAACGAGTCATTTAATTTAGAGAAATCATCTAGTTCTACCGCAAAAGAAAGCCGTTCTAATGTGGTTGTGACCACTGAGAGGTCGGTTTAGTTTATGTAATTGTAACCACAAAAACGTTCGTTGATGTCTAAATATGAATGAATAACCGTCCACACCTTAAAATGATTCATAAAAAAACCAATTAACTATTAAACAAAAAAGAAAAACCACTTAACTATTCAAAAAAACATTTAACTATTTTTTATCAATAGTATTCATTATATTGGATTTTAAACATTAATGAATGTTAACATCAACGATATGAGTGCAACTTATTACGCTTTGGGCTACTTATTACGCTTTATGTCATTATTCAACCCAACCGCTTATTACTACATTAAATTCAGAGGATGGGCTTAATTAAGTGATAAATAAATTACTTACTACTATTATTTCTAGTCCATAGTTTTTGATATTTCAACGTCGATATTGTTGTGACAAAAACATGTTGGGTCTATAAATACTATTTGCATGATGGGTCAAACTCATTCATTTAATATGCATCTCTATGCCTTCGTGATCATAATGTTTTGCGTTGTAAGGCTCTCGTCTTTCATTTTCATAGTTATTGCCAAAGCTTATCTGAATCTAACGTGTCTGTAATTGCTGAAACCTACTTATATCATTAATGAAGGAAGGTCAAATAGCCTTAAAAGCAAAATAATCTACTACGTAAAAGAATGGTTCACTCGATTCTTTAAAAAAATGATTTTCTAGAGTTTGCATACTATTATTAGCGTGATTAATATTTAGTTATAAATATATTGTCTTTTATAATACATATTTTTTTGATTAATTTACATAAATACACTTTAAAAGAAAAGAAATTTTACATTTACACATGTCTTTTAATGGTTCTCAAATA
>OVAN01000078.1:0-100893 GCA_900406275.1 Anastatica hierochuntica | reverse complement strand
AGACGAACATCATCTGACTGCTTCAGTCAAATGGATCATCCAGCTGAGCAATCGAACATGCCCTTTCTCAAACGAGTCTTCATGAGAAAATAAATAATCGTTCGCCTTTGGGCCATCGATTTGTTTTCGTAAAAGCCCATTTATTACCGAGTGGGCCGAATCCGGGTCAAGATCCGGGTCGGAGCTTGTCTCTTTCCTTTTTTTCTTTTTTAATGTTCGATGTTGAAGAATCGCCATGGCTGCTCACGACGACGGATTATCACGTACTGTAATGGAAGATCTTATGGGTATAGTAGAGAAACGTCCGATTTCTACCATCGTCTTCATCATCGGTAAATTTATTCCTCCTCCTTCTTCTCCGTTGATGTTTCTTTGTTTTCTCCCTAATAGATGTGTGTATTTGCAGCTATGCAGAAGGAAGCTCAGCTTCTGATCAACAGATTACAACTCGTTAAAGATACTAATCCGCCGTAATGTTCTTTATCTCTTCAAATTTGATTGCTTTCTGATTTCTGGAAATGAGAAAAATTGAAACTTTTTTTTTTAGGTTTCCAAAAGAAGTGTCTTGGGTTCTGTTTAATGGAATGTATAAAGACTTGAACATCAATATAGTTTTTCCAGGAAAAGATTCAACTCTTGGTATGTGTGTGTGTGTGTGTGTATTCATGTCTTTTGTGTTTCAGGAGGAGTTCTTGAATGTAATTCTAATGGTCATTGGGTCAAATTTTTTCAGGAGTTGATAGTGTAGGCACTGTTCCTGCATCTCTAGTGACTTATGCTTCGATTCTAGCTATTAAGCCGGACTTGATCATTAATGCAGGAACCGCCGGTGGGTTTAAGGTATATTAGACATTACGAATTTGAGTTCTCTGCATAGTCGTCTCGTGCTTCATGTGTGTCAGAAAGAATGAACACTGTGATCGTTTTCTTAAAATGTATATTCAGGCCAAAGGAGCAAGTATTGCCGATGTTTATATTGTCTCCAGTTCTGCTTTCCACGACAGAAGAATACCCGTTCCTGTAAGTGCTTTTTTCGTATTGTTCATGTATCAGTATGAGTTGCAAAGTGAAGCTAAGTTGATATACTTGCAATCTCATTCCGAATGTTTCGCCTTTTCCTGAATATATCTCTGAACCCTTTGCAGGTTCTTGATCTATATGGTGTTGGTATGCGGAAAGCCTTCCCTACACCAAACCTAATAAAGGAGCTGAACCTAAAGGTATACTTTATTAGTTGCTCTGAGTTGACCATTTGATCCTAAGATTTTGATTACTTCTTGATCGGTTTTGCATATGTACAAGTGTCATAAGAGGTAGATTTAAGCGTTGGTTGTGATGTTCGCAGGTAGGAAGATTATCAACTGGTGATTCTATGGATATGTCACCGCATGACAAAGAATCCATCACAGCAAATGATGCTACAGTTAAAGACATGGAGGTAAACAGTCCACAAGTTTCCTCTGTTTTTATGAACTTGCTCCGAACTATGTGTTTCTCTATGCGTTTTAATCGGTTACTGCTGCTTATTTTTCAATATCTTGGCATTTCAGGGAGCAGCAGTGGCCTATGTGGCTGATATCTTTAAGGTGCCTACGATTCTAATAAAAGCTGTGACTGATATTGTGGATGGCAATCGTCCAACTTCAGAAGAATTTTTGGAGAACTTAGCTGCAGTTACTGCCAAACTCGACGAGTCAGTTACCAAAGTAATCGACTTCATCAGTGGAAAGTGTCTCTCAGACCTCTGATGAGCCCTACATTCTTTTACCTGCTGACTTTCCTATATTCAAACCCCGTAAGAGTTTCATCGATAAGGTTCACACGTATGTACATTGCGTAGGCAATAGGTTGGAGCAGAAAATCTCATTTGAACTCATCAGTTTTCCACATTTCTCCTTCTATTTTCACCGTCTTTTCGAATGTAGAAACTCAGAATTTTTTGATACTTAACAACATAATCAGAAAGTTTACAAAACAATTTTAACTACAAACCTGACAGATATCTTTTAATTAGGCTCAAAGACTATGTATCAAGAGAGAAAACTCTCAAAGAATTCAAGTTGTGGCTTAGATAGAGAGCCAATGCAATAAACATGAAGCTCACACCTAATCTTCACCAAATATCAAACTAAACAGAAACATGGCACAAGATGCAGGTCATAGGCTGCTACAGCTGCAGTGTATATATATGCCTTCACTTTGATTCTTTCTTACAGGCACAAAGATTTGAGTCTTTTGATAAAGAGAAAATACTGATAGAAATGGGAAGCATTGATGCCTCAGAGTTGGGTTCAGAGAAGAAATCAAACCCGGGAAAAGCGACAATTCTTGCTATCGGAAAAGCCTTTCCCCATCAGTTAGTGATGCAAGAATACTTGGTTGATGGCTACTTCAAAACTACCAACTGTGAAGATCCTGAACTCAAACAGAAGCTTACTCGACTCTGTAATGTCTTTCACTTAACCTTGTTTCTTTTAACTTCTTTTTATCTCATTTTTGTAATCTGAAACTGTGGTTGTTTGACTGTTACAGGCAAGACAACGACGGTGAAGACAAGATATGTTGTGATGTCGGAGGAGATACTCACGAAATATCCAGAACTCGCCATTGAAGGGCAATCCACAGTGAAGCAACGTCTAGATATCTGCAACGAGGCTGTTACTGAAATGGCAGTGGAAGCATCCAGAGCCTGCATCAAGAAATGGGGCCGTTCCATTTCCGATATAACTCACCTTGTTTATGTCTCCTCAAGCGAAGCTCGTCTTCCTGGTGGGGACTTGTACTTAGCCAAAGGGCTTGGACTCAGCCCCGAGACACACCGTGTTCTGCTCTACTTTGTTGGTTGTTCTGGTGGCGTGGCTGGGCTACGTGTGGCCAAAGACATAGCTGAGAACAATCCAGGAAGTCGAGTTTTGCTAGCCACCTCTGAGACAACTATCATTGGATTCAAACCCCCAAGTGCAGATAGGCCGTATGATCTTGTTGGAGTTGCCTTGTTTGGTGATGGAGCTGGAGCTATGATCATTGGATCCGATCCAAATCCAATTTGCGAGAAGCCTCTCTTTGAGCTTCACACTGCAATACAGAATTTCTTGCCTGGTGAAACCACAAAGATTTTTTGCTTCCTGTTATGCTTTTACTTAAGACAATATTTGTGAATAAACTTGGATTGTATTTTCATGGTGCAGACACGGAGAAGACGATAGATGGGAAGCTAACAGAACAAGGGATAAACTTCACGCTATCGAGAGAGCTTCCACAGATAATAGAAGACAATGTGGAGAATTTCTGCAAGAAGCTAATAGGAAAAGCAGGACTGGCTCATAAAGACTATAACCAGATGTTCTGGGCAGTTCATCCAGGTGGACCGGCCATCTTGAACCGAATGGAGAAGCGGCTTAACCTTTCGCCTGAGAAGCTGAGCGCAAGCAGAAAAGCTCTCATGGACTATGGCAACGCCAGCAGCAATTCAATCGTTTATGTGTTGGAGTATATGTTGGAGGAGAGCAAGAAAGCAAGGAACACGAATGAAGGTGAAAACGAATGGGGACTTATTCTGGCGTTTGGACCCGGTGTCACATTTGAAGGCATTGTTGCTCGGAACCTTGATGTCTGAATGAAAACTAAATACTAACCCGTATAATAAGAAGATATGAAGCTAAAAACTGATGAAATTTTTTTACGATGCTTAAATCTTTCATAGTCTAAAACTATTTCGCAAAGCAAACACCGTAAAAATGTGCAATTGGGAAACGAAGAAGAAAGTCATTATCAGCTCTAGAACCAGTAATCATGAGGTTTCTTCTTAGCCCATCTCTTTCGAAAACGTTACCTTGACAATGGTCGAACTTCAACAATTCCAGGAGTTGGATCGTCTCAGGACAGGTTTCATCTGTTTGTCTTCCTCAAGAGCAACCATACCGACATGTGACGGATCTTCCAGCATCATCTTGGCTACTAAGTAACCAGCGATTGACCAAGTCTGGCATTTACGAGCTTGTTTCCCCACGTATCTCCCTAGCTTTCCATCATAGTATTCAGGCCAATGGTCCTTTTGGAGCCTAGCTTGTGCTACTTCAATTGCTCGTCTTGCTATTTGAGGTCGACCAGTTTTGATACAAGCAGCCGTCAGAAGCCATAGCAGCACTGTATACCAGTCAAACATTATTACATCAGTTACTGTCAAAGTAGCCTTTTACTAAGATTAAGATACCGCAGATTATGATTTGGCACTTTGCAAATTGTAAGAAGAACAGCGGGACAGGAGAAATTCCTTTGTGGTTCAGATGAAATGTGGATGAGAGGAAGAAAATTTACCTGGCCAGGATCCTCCGTTGTGGTAGCTCCACCGAGTGTTTTTGGGGTCACAACCAGTTTCTATTCTCCATTCATGGCTTTCTATTGCGGGATAGCAAACTTTCAATGGCATTTCTCCAACCAACTCTTCCCAACGAGATTCTATGAGATCCATAATTGCGGTTGATTGTTCAGGAGTAGCCAAGGAAGACAATATGGCCATACAATTACCCAACGCAAACCAACGGACATCCATTCTTGCGGGGCTAACATTACCGATAAAAAAACCTCCCTGAGGCGGCATAAAGTCAAAAACCCATTCTGGAAGAGAATCAGGGATTACGTTGAACTTGTTGACAGCAGTGTGGGAGTATTCTTCTGTCTTATATCGATAAATGTCATTAAGCTGCTTCAGGTCTAGCCAAAAGTAGCTCCTCATGTGGTAGCTCAATGCATGAAGTCGCTTAACTATCTGTTCCATCATTTCTTTACCTTCTCCATCTTGTTTAAGCAGAAGCAAGGCACACCGTAAGGCCATAAAGAAAAGGGCTTGAATCTCTATCGGGTAACCATAAACTCCCTATTCACACAGAAAACAAAAGATTAAAAATGGAAAACTCATGGAACAGATTTAGCTTAAACAGTCTTCTAGTTGAAAGAATAGCTGATAAAGAAAATTTGCTGCTCACCATCCTACGATCAATCATACAGCAACCGTCGGCACATAAGAGAGTGGGAAAGGTATCAAATCCTTCAGACAAGCACAGGCTTAGAATCAGCCGCATACCCTTCTGGCATTCAGGCATATCAGCAAGAGAAGTGTCTCCCGTAGATTTTGTGTAGGCTCTGAGCAGAATAATCCACCAGAATCCAGAATCAACTGGCGCCACTCTTCCAATTGCACTCTCTCCAAAATCAGCTATTAACGTTTCATGATTTCTAACAGGATCATGGAAAACTTTGAAGCTAGCAGGCATAACTCCTTCACCGAGCTGGAATCTATCAATCTTTTTCTCCCACGATTGAAGCCGGAGAGTCTTCAGAAGGAAGTTTTTCACTATATCTGGTTCTCCATTCATCAGGAATGCTAAAGCACTTGGTACAAAGTCTCTCACAAACACCTATGATACCAGATCAACCAACACACGGTTAACAGAAACTTAAAGATAAAATGTTGTCTTAGTCAAAACTTTTTGGTAAAGAATAAGATTCTTCACCTGATCATAGTTGAGTTTCTCTTCAGAATTATCCAATGCAGCAATTGTGCCAACAGGTTGTCCACGGAAGTATACCATAGAGCGCCTCAAAGCATCCCAGGCCTCGGCCACCATTGGATGAGACTCATATCCATGCTGTGACCGAGGAGTATTGAAACCAGACCTACTCACGCTCGGTGAAGTCACATTATCCACATGATCATAGACCCGAGAAGCATTGTCGGCATTTCTAAGTTGTGGTGAACCAGACAATTCAGTAAGAGACCTTTCGTCAAGTGATCTCAGTCTATCAATATTCAACGGCCTCGGCTTCTCTAGCAACTTCGAGAAATCAATGTCATCAAAATCATCCAGTGTAGATGAAGAATCAACATTCTTGATACTCCCATTCTGATTCACATCCACGCTCAGATTAGAACTCGACATTGCTACAACATGCCCTGCATTTACATAAATCATAAACCGATCAGATCCATTTGCTCACCGTAAGGTAAGGCGAATAGCAATTTCTCAATAAACAAGCTTGATTCAGCTACTTCAGTTGAAACGCAAACTTCTCGTTTCGGTTCAGATCCTATATTTTTTCTTAGATATCATCGAAAGAAATCCAAAAACAAAGTCAGCAATCAAAACCTTCCGTGAAAATGGTGGAGACTGTTCTCGATCAATCAGAACGCAGAGCAACATAAACCACAGAGATTTTCAAGTTCGCTAACAACAACTTCGAACAGAAATCGAACAATATCACAATCGAAACATCGGATTTTCATGTAATCTCTCAAAGAAACAAGAACGCAAAACAGAGAGGTTTCATTCACGCATAGAAGAGATTCGAAAACAGAACTCTCATGAAGCTAAAGCACGTAAAAGAAAACCTTAGAGGAGATTCAACAACGACATAGCAAGAAAACTTCATTATTCCTAATCACAACAAGACGAATGAAGATCACTAACCTTATGATCCAGCGTCGAACGAAGAAGACGACGAAGAAAATCGTTTCGAGCTTCGCTTTCTGCTCTGCTTCTTCTCTCGCTAGTCACGCGAATCTATCAGTAGTCGAACAAGTAATTGAAACGGAGAGAGAGAGAGATAGAGACGAAAGGGGCAAAGGATGTGGGTCCACGTGTACGGAGTAGATGTGACTGTGACGGAAAGATAGAGACGAGCAAAGTAACTCTAGCGATCAAGAAGATGAAAAGGTAACCTTTTAAGCCATGCATATGATATGATTGCACGGAGGTTTTGTTGCCCTATGAGTTTGAGTGTTATATACATTTTTTTTTATATAGTTTTGGACTTTATATTATATAAGGTAACAAAAGTGACGTAAGCGAGTATCTTTGCAGTGAGTAAGATGTTTGGTTGTCCACGTGTACGGTGGCAGCAGATCTCGTGCTCTTCCGAGTCAGTTGACTAATTCGTGGACCCACATCAAAAACATTTCAATTTACTAGGGCAAGTATTAAAAAATTTTGAAATGAGAAATATTCTATTGTTCTTGATCATAATGAAAGAAAATATTTTTCGTAAGTTGGAGAAAGAATACTACTAACTATAATATAAAGAAAAGTATTCTTTTTGTTAGATTTATTCTAGGCAGTAAGTTTGATATATTAATAGTGTGATGATGCATGGTACGTGGCGAATATAAAATGATTAAAATGGTGAGGATGAGATAAATAAAATAGTTTCTATATAGCAAATTAAATAAAATAAAATATTGGGCTTCTGGTTTTGGAGTCGGCCCAATTAAACCCGTTGGACATTTGGTCGGTCCACCTAAATGAAAAATAAATACATAATCATATTCATGTTCTATGAGAGTAAGACCGTGAATAAATTCGATATAAAACCAATGATTTTTTTTCTTTTTCTTTTAATGGGGAAATAAAAACAAGAAAATTTTCAGTAATATATGTAGATTGTTACTTCTTTTTTTTTCTTGGGGTCAAACTATAGATTGTTATTTATGATATACATTCCTTCTAATTAAAAAAGGAAAAAAAGTTTCTATATTTGCTTTTCCTTCTATAAAAAAATGATTTTTAAGGCTATAATTGATGGTTCTTGACCAAAAATAAAAAAAGGGCTATAATTGATGGTAAACTCAAAAGAAATATAAATTGAGGATATCTAAATTTACTAAAATGCTATGAGTTCTGAGAAAATATTTTAATATAAATAAATAAAATGCATTTATAACTAAACATTAAATATTATTAGTAGGTATAAATAATCATTTGAAGGGAGTATTTATGATGGAGTAGTGAGAGAAATTGAGGTAATCAACATAGGCGTTGACCATCTTCTTCTTCTTCCTCAGGCTTAATGTCACTTGAATCTCCCTCTCACATCATGCTAAACTCAACATTCTCGATCCAAGAAGCCACCATTGAAGAGATCAAACTTGCTTTCACAGAAAACAAACTGACATCAAAGCAGCTCGTGGAGTACTATCTCGAATCAATTACAAAACTCAATCCGATACTCAACGCTGTCATAGAGACAAACCCAGATGCTCTAAACCAAGCAGAGACTGCAGACAGAGAACGAGACCTCAAAGGCAGCAGCATCACAGAGCTTCCTCTCTTGCACGGTGTTCCTATTCTTCTCAAAGATAACATCTCCACTAAAGACAAGCTTAACACGACCGCTGGTTCATTGGCTTTGCTTGGTTCTGTCGTGGCTCGAGACGCTGGTGTTGTAAAGAGACTAAGAGACTCTGGTGCTGTCATCTTGGGCAAAGCCAGTTTAAGTGAATGGGCTCATTTTCGTTCTGACTCCATCCCAAGTGGTTGGAGCGCTCGTGGACTCCAAGGAAAGGTCAGCAACTTCTTCCTTCTTCTCAATCTCCGTAAAGTTCACAACTTTATAGCAAACTCGAGTCAATCTACTTATTGTCAATTGGTTTTGAGTTGGAAGCTCATTGAACTTAACGAAAGTCTCTAACTTGGGAGTAAGAAGATGCATTTAAACATTGCAGAATCCGTATGTTTTATCAGCAAGTCCGGGTGGGTCAAGCAGTGGATCAGCTATAGCAGTGGCTGCAAATCTTGTGGCTGTGTCACTTGGGACTGAAACTAATGGTTCCATTCTCTGTCCAGCTAGTTTGAACTCGGTTGTCGGGATTAAACCGACTGTCGGGCTAACGAGCCGAGCCGGGGTGGTTCCTCTCTCCTTGAGACAGGACACTATCGGGTGAGAAACAAGCTACCACAATTTTCTTTTACTTCTGGTTTTGCTAAGTTTCTCTGTGTTTTTCTGCAAATGTTAGACCGATATGTAGGACAGTTAGAGATGCTGTTCATCTTCTTGATGCTATTGTGGGTTATGATCCCTTGGACGAGGCCACAAAGACCGCATCCAAGTTCATACCCGAAGGCGGTTACAAGCAGTTTCTGAAAGCTAGTGGCCTCAAGGGTAAGAGATTGGGGATTGTAAAGAAGCATTCTCATCTTGATCATCACATTGAAACATTAAGGTAAAAAATGTTGTACTCAAGATTCTATCAATTGGGAAGAAGACCATACCTGATTGTAGCTCTGCTTTTTCTTGTATGAAGACAAGAAGGCGCGATCGTTATTGATAATCTGTGGATTCCAAACATCGAAGTCATTCGGGATTGGACTGAGAGCGGTGAAGAGAGGGCTCTGTTGGCTGAGTTCAAGTCAGATCTCAATTCATATCTTAAACAGCTTGAGAAATCACCAGTCCAGTCCTTGGCAGATGTTATTGCTTACAATGAGGGATTTGCTGAACAGGTGAAGTACTAATCTTTAATACAGATTCGCCATTTTCGGTATCTGAATCACTGAATTGAAAACAAAAGCACAGGAAAAGTTGAAAGACTGGGGACAAGAGCTCTTTCTAGCAGCAGAAGCCACCAATGGAGTGGGTGAGGAAGAGAAAGCAGCACTGCAAAAACTGGAACAACTTTCGAAGGATGGGATCGAAAGGGTAATGAAAGAAGAGGAGTTAGATGCGTTGCTAACACATGGTTCGACGCTGAGCTCGGTCCTCGCTATTGGAGGGTATCCAGGAATCAATGTCCCTGCAGGATATGATAGTGAAGGAGTTCCATTTGGAATTACCTTTGGAGGATTGATATTCTCAGAGCCAAAGCTTATTGAGATTGCTTATGGCTTCGAACAAGCAACTCTAGTCAGGAAGCCACCCCAGTTCGAAACTCGAGGCACTTGTAGCCAACAAAGTTGCTAATTTGGAGAAACATATCTATTTTTGTAATGTACATTTGTTTGAAAACTGGAAATAACTTACAGATATGACTTTGTCACAATAGAATGTTAAAAGCTCAAACACTAAGCTTTGGGCAGAAATCTGAACTTACAAAAGGAGCTGAAAACTCGTCGAAACAAGCCATCCTGATACGCTCTGGAGTGGCTGGAGTCTCTAGAGGGAACCAGTTGGTAAGACCCACCTCGGTTCTAGCAGCTTTGATGGCTTCTTTTATTGCAAAGAAGACCGAAGATGCAAGAAAGAACGGTGGCTCACCCACTGCTTTAGATGAATGTATTGCCTTTGTATTTGGGTTCCCCTGATTTAACAAAGTATAAACACAGGTTCAGTTTCGGTTTCAAATGTATTGCTACCAATACAAAGCTTGTTCTTCTAGTTGCATACCTTTAGAAGAGAAACATTGAGGTTGAAAGGCACGTCGTTAATGGAAGGTATTTTGTAGTTTCCAGGTCCGCAAGTGAGTAAAGTTCCCGGTTTAATCCATTTATGAGCTGCATCTCCCCATTTGAGTTCTTCTAAAGCTACCCAACCAAGTCCTTGAACAAACGCTCCTTCTATCTGCAAACAGTAGATTTCAGATACAACTCTATTCTTTCTAAAGATTGCAAGAAAACCATAGGAGGCTGAGAGAAGAACACGCACTTGGCCAACGTCAATGGCTGGGTTAAGAGAATATCCGAGGTCCAACATTATATCAGCTGCTCTTGTGTGGAAATCACCAGTCAATGTATCTATCTCAACTTCAGCAAAAGCAGCTCCATATGTGTAATATCTAAACGCGTTCCCTTTTCCAGATATCCAGTCGAATCCAATTTCAGGAACAATGTGGAAACCGTGAGCTGATAGGTCTATCCGTTGAAAGTAGCAGGCACTTACTAGCTACATACACTCAAGAGGAAAGGAGAGTTTTTAATCAAAATAGACATCACTCTTTATATTAAAATTGTGCGAGAGAGAAAGTATATACCTCAGCGAATGTGTTGAAATTGTGTTTAGAAGCAACAGGCTCCATTCTTGCTTTAATCTGCTCACAGGCGTCTAAAACTGCAGCACCATACATATCGGAGCTCGCAGAAGCAGCAGTGGGTGACGCATTTGGAACCTATTAAGAGACCATAAATAAGAGAGCAATAACAGTTTTATCTGAGTATGTCTTGTAACAGAGTTAAATGTACCTTGTCGGTGCTCGTCTCTGAGACAAAAACAGAGCTAAGAGGAATATCAAAGGCTGATGCAGCAACTTGAGCGACCTTTGTATGCAATCCTTGACCCATCTCAACACCTCCATGTGTCACCAAAACAGTCCCGTCGGTGTAAACATGAACAAGAGCCCCAGCCTGTAACAGCCACATACATAAATAGTGGTTAAGTATCTGAAAACATAGATTCTAGCTTTGCAAGCAACAGTAGTGCAACTGTGAGATCCCAAACGATGAAAAAGGATTCGCTTCAAACAACGATTACCTGATTCATGAACTTTGTGGTGAAGGATATGCCGAATTTTGTGGGAACCATAGCTACACCACGCTTTTTCCACCGATTCTTACTATTAAACTCCTCGGCGTCTCTACGAGCCTTTAAGAAGTTGGAGGATTCTTTCAGCTCTTTCCAAAGCTGATGCAATGTACAGTACTGAAGAGACTGAGAATAATGTGTGATAGATCCTTCCACTTGAAAGTTCATCTCCTAAAGTAAAGTAAGTACACCAGAATCCATTAAAATACAAAAAATGACAAAAGGAGAAGGAAAAAGTCCTATAAACTTTCAAGACAATGGAGATGTTTCGAATATATTCGAACTTACTTTGATTTCTTCAGGGCTTTTATTAAGCTCAGACGCGATTCTCTGGATCCAGTTTTCAGTTATAAGCATACCTTGAGGTCCTCCGAACCCTCGGAAAGCAGTGTTGCTAGGAAAATTAGTGAAGCAAACGTTCCCTGTGATTCTCACATGAGGGATCTCATAAACGTTATCCGAGTGGAACATGGCACGTTCGAGAATAGCAATGGAAAGATCCAAAGAGTTTCCTCCATTGTTATAGATTTCAAGGTCCAACGCCAATACTTTTCCTTCGTTCGTAAATCCAACCTGTTAAGAGTTTCAGTCATTTTCAATTGATTGTCTGCTCACTAATGAATTCTACAGCTTAAACAGAGAAAGATACCTTGTACTTTCCCAAGAAGCTATGCCGATGACCAGTTATCATCATGTCCACATCTCTATCCAGTATGAGTTTCACGGGTCGATTCAATAGGTAAGAAGGAACAGAGGCTGCAGCAGCAATGAAAGCTGATCTTGTTTCCTTACCACCAAAGCCACCACCAATTCGTTTGGTTTTGCAGACCACTTTGGACATTGGAAGACCGAGAACATGAGATACATATTTCTGATGCTTTTGAGGTGCCTGCATATAATCAAAACCACCACTAGTGTTAAGCAGAGACAACATTATCATTTAAAATCTTATCTAGCTGATGCCTACTGGTTGTCGAAAGAATGAATCAAAGTGCATTCCACTCTCTAAAGTATACTAATCGGCATGCTTACTTGAGTAGATGAGATCATATGAACTTCGTTGCCACCATCTAAAGTCCAAACCAAACTACCGTGAGGTTCCAAGTAAAAGTGTTCTTGACCACCGATTTGAACCTCTCCTTCTATTATCCTGTCACACTGAGCAGATTGAAAGCATAGCTCTACGTCTCCTTTTCTTAGCCTTTTCTCTGTGTTCGGATGGAAACTTTTAGCATTAACAGCCTCCTTGATTGATAATATTGCCGGCATTTCCTCATACTTAACGTCAACTTTAGCAGCTGCATTTTTTGCATTTTCATGTGTATCCGCGACAACCACACCAATGACTTGTCCAACACATGTGACCACGTCCGTAGCAAATAATTCTTCATCGGCAACAACAGGTCCAATCATATTATCCCCAGGAACATCTTTGGCAAGAAACAGACCAACAAAACCAGGTGAAGATTTAGCTGCCGAATCATCAATTGAAAGAATGCGAGCATGTGGCACTTTGCTTAGCACTAAGGCCGCATGCACGGTATTAGGAGGTACCGGAGTATCATCAGTATATTCTGCTTCCCCTGTGACCTACATGAAAAATATTAGAGGGTAGAGATAACTGAGATGTGAGATCAAAGAGGAGAAACAATTTGAGTGCGGTGTTGGATGGACTAACATACTTGCATTCTTGCTGAAAGATGGACCTCCGGCGAGCCAACAGATGTTCCTTGTTTTACTGTCTCATAATCTTGTTTTCCGATTCTAGATAACCGAGGAACAGGTTCCACAGCTGACATATGGGAAGGTGGGAAAGTCTCTATCGTAGGCTTTACGCTATGTACATTATGGGAAACCCATAGGAAAAACTTAAAGAAGAAGCTTAGAGTTAGAGATTTCCGAAACTCCACCATTCCTCCAGGAGCATCTTCCTTAATTAAGACATCACTCTGTATGACCTTAAGCGCATCCTGAAGAAGACTTTTGTTCCAACTCTTTCCAATTAGAAATTCCTCAGTCTTTCTCGCACACAACGAAAGAGGAGCAACACCACCATAAGCAATTGATGCATCGCGAACGAACAACTCTTCGCCCTTCTCTTCAAGAAACACACGCATTCCAGCATTGACAATCGCTATATCATCATCTCTACGATGTGCCTGCTTAAATTCTTTCACATACTCTAAGGGCTTTGTCCATGGAAGAAATACAGACAACAACATCTCGTCGCTTCTCATATCCACTTTACGATAACCAAGGAAGAAATCTTTTGCAAGTATAGTCCTAACATCTCCACCGCAGTTGATTATCCGAAACTCTGCTCTTGAAGCCATCCAAAGAGGATTTAAATCAGATATTGGACTAGCTGTACAGATATTTCCACCAATGCAAGCAACATTTCTTATTTGTGTCCCAGCAAACCACTTGAGCTGTTCAATAAAAGCCTTGCATACTGATGTTTCATGCGCAGGACGCTCCTTTACAACCTTCCTGAATAACCTCAGGAGTTCAGAAAGTTTCAAAGCCGAACCAACCTCAATCCCATCGTCATTGACATTCCATGTATTGAGTTCTGGGACTTGAGCAACTGATATTAGCACCTGATACTGTAACCTCTTCAGTCTCATTTCAATTCCCACTTCCGTATTACCTACCAGTAGTTTAGCATCCGGATAATTTTCCTTGAGCTCAAGCAAGCTCTCAAGAGTTACTGGTCTATACCAAGTAAGCCCCCCATTTCCCTTTAACTTTAAAGGAGCTAATCTCCTCAGCAACAGTTCAGGGGGGAAGATAAGCTCCTTCTCTGTATACTTAGCCCCGTCTATATCACTAAACGAAACGGACTGAAACCTATCTCCATTACAATTAGCCACTTCATTTGTTGTTTTTGATCCACAAGAACAAGGTTTGCCGGTAGATGGGCAAATACTTGAGCCATCTTGAAGGCTAAGTGAAGTTAAACCACTGTACACAGCATCATCAGATTTTGCGAAAACCCGAAACGCATCAACAATTGGTCTATAACCAGTACAACGACATAAATTCCCTGCCAGACATTCTTCAATCTCTTCTTCAGAAGGTGAGCTTTTACTTGACCTCAATAAAGCATACATCGACATGATAAAACCAGGAGTACAAAACCCACATTGAGAACCATGAGAAGATGCCAATGACTCCTGAGTTGAATTAAAACCGCAACACGGTTTAGCAGTGAACATAGCTTCTCAAGAAAGGAGAAGAACACGAAACCCGAAACTTACCTGGAGTGGATGCAAGCCAAGTTTGCGATTCCCAACTCCCTCAATGGATATCACATGCATTCCTTCTACAGAATAGAGAGGAGCTAAGCAGGCGTTGACGGCATAATGCCTACAATAATAAAATGTGAAAGAATCAAACAAGAAGGTTTAAAAGCAAAGCCAACAACATATCCAGAGGAAAAAGATACGCACACACAAGTCTTTGAGTTTCTGTCATAATTAGAAACCATCACCGTGCACGCCCCACAACCACCTTCGCCGCATCCAAGCTTTGTTCCGGTCAATCCTAAATCTAAAGCAAACCAATAAACATTTACAAGTTAAGAGCTTAACCTCACTAGATGCATAACCCCACTAATGTTCAAATCAAGAGACATAAGCAACTCAAACGTAATCCTAGTTTTGTAACATAACTCAGCTAATTTTCACAACAAGCAATCGAATCTGTATGAATCTTTTCCTTTGATCCTGATTCTTCACAAATAGTCTAAAAGTTGATCTGTAAAAATCGAAACTTTTTGTTTACAAATTGAAAATTAAACTTCTTTTGATTACTTTCGATCTTCCCTTAACACAAAAGACAGAAAAAAACATCAAACAGAATCTCCGTTTAGTAACATAACTCAGCTAATTATTACATACAAGCAATCGAATCTATATGAATATTCCTTTGATCCCTGATTCAGAATCAATGATTCTTCATAAATAGTTTCAGTCTAAAAAATTGATCTGTAAAAATCGAAACTTTTTGTTTATAAAATGAAAATTAAACTTCTTTCAGAGTACTTTTGATTACGAACCTCTGAGATATTCGAGAAGAGTCATATGAGCCAATCCATCAGGCAAGACTCTACGAACGCCATTAACGTATAGTATCGCCTCCATCTCTACGTTGTTCTTCAATGAACCCATTTCTGAAAGAAATCTTTGAGATTATAAGTCGTTAGTTTCGTGTTTTTCTGAGATTTGGATCGATAAAAAACGAAGAACAGACGAAATAGCATTATTATATTTTAAAAAGAACGTGGTAACGAAAAAAAATATTAAAAAAGAACAAAAATCCATTTTCTCCAACCCATTACCGCTTAATTTTTTTTTGTTTTTGTAAGAACTTTTGTTAAATTTTTTTTTTGTTAAAATTGTTTTTTGTAAGAACTTCGTAAACTTAAATCAGCTACTCCAATAAAATTTTTTTGATTTTTCACACATATTAAAAAAAAAAATTATTGTATGACAATAAATAACTTGTTTTATGCATAATTTCTCAAATTTATAATTTCTCAAACGGATTACTATCACTCATGTATAGAAAACTTAAAAACAAAATTTTTTCCTAAAATATCTAACATAAAGAAACAAAGGAGTAATAAATAGAGTTAAATAACTAAAGTAATTCTCATGAGATACCGCTAACTGTTTCAGTTCGGTTCAGTTTTATATTCGAGTTTCGGGTTTTCGGATTAGAGTTTTAAGTTTCATTCGGGTATTTATAAATTTCGGTTCAAATTCAGATACCGCTTAAATTATGTAAAAAAATACAAAAAAAAATTCAAATGTACCACAAAAAAAAGTTTCAAAAATAAAATTTTTTTGAAACTTACTTGGTATAGGCCGGTAAGTCTTGAGAGCTTGCTTGAGCTCAAGGAAAATTATGGGGATGCTAAATTAATGGTAGGTAACAAAGAAGTGGGAATCGAAATGAGACTGAAGAGTTTACAGTATCAATTGCTCAAGTCCAACGTATTGAATGTCAATGACGATGGGATTGAGATTGGTTCGGCTTTTGAAACTTTCTCAACTCCTTGAGGAAGGTTGTAAAAGAGCGTCCTGCGCGCGAAACATCCGCGTGCAAGGCTTTTATTGAACAGCTCAAGTGGTTTGGCTGGGACACAAATAAGAAATGTTGCTTGCACTGGTGGAAAACATCTGTACAACTATTCCAACATTTGATTTAAATCCTCTTTGGATGGCTTCAAGAGCAGAGTTTCGGATAGTCAACTGCGGTTGAGATGTTAGGTGTGTACTTGCAAAAGATTTCTTCCTTGGCTATCGATCGCAAAGTGGATATGGCAAGCGATGAAATGTTGGCCTTTAGAGTATGTGAGAGAGTTCATGCCGGAATGTGTGTGTTTCTTGAAGAGAAGGGCGAATGATGCATCGATTGCTCATATTTAGAGGATTTGAAACAAATGTTTCGTACCGCATGGCCAAGGGTCGGTCTTGATGGTGGTGTTGCTCTTCTTTCGCTGTGTGCGTGAAAGACAGAGGATTTTCTTATTGGTAAGAGTTGGAACAAAAGTCTTCTTCAGGATGCGCTTAAGGTCATACAGAGGGATGTCTTAATAAAGGAAGATGCTCCTGGAGAGTTTCGGAAATCTTTAACTCTAAGCTTTCTTCTTTTAAGCTTTTCTTATGGGTTTCTCATAATGTACATAACGTAAGAGACCTTTCCCACCCTCCCACATGTGAACCTCTGTTCTAAGGTTATCTATAATTGGAAAACAAAAAGTTAAACTTTTATGAAAATTAAGAGAAGTTTCTATAAAACTACTAGGAAAATGGGCGTTCGAGTAACTGTTCGAGTTCGGTTCAGTTTTATATTCGAGTTTGAGATTTTCGGGGTTAGAGGTTTAAGTTCCATTCGGATGTTTATACATTTCGATTCAGATTCGGATACCCACTTAAATTAGGTAAAAGAATGCAAAAATTCAAATGTACAAAAAAAAAAGTTTTCAAAAATAAAAAATAATACGCAACATATAAATTTTCTAATACATATGATTTCGACATGTGTCAGTAATCGATCAGATTATTGACATGTGTCAAGTTTTTAAAATTTTCAAATTCGTGTAAACAAATTTTCTGTTTTTACATAAATAAGTAAATAATCTATTTCCGTTAAACATTGCAAATTCAATATCATAGTACTTTATCTCTATTAAAATATTCAATATTAATTGTTATTTATTTGAATATGATAAAATTATAAAATTTAATTAAGAACGTTATTTCACGTTATATTAAACATCTTAGATTAATTTGGATGATTTTTTTGTTGTAGTTCATAATTTTTCAATAACTAATAATGGTTTAATTTACATTAACGGATTATAAGTACGTGGATTTCATATTTAAAACTTGAATTTGTAATGATATTTTTATATTTAATTTTCCGTGTATCACACGAGACTTTATATAGTAAAAAGAATATACATCATATAAATTTTCTAATACATAAAAATCGGTTTGATTTAGGTATTTGGAGGAAGAAACAATATTAGTTTAAGCACTTTTCCGGTATTTTAAGTACTGTAATCTGTTTTTATATGTTTGGAATACTTTTTTGACTATTTCTAGAAATTCAGGTAATTTACGATATTTTTTGATGTTAGGTCTAAAAATAATCAATTCGAATATTTTTAGATAGTCCGAAATACTTTTGGTATTGAAATTTAGAATCCATATTTTGCTGGATTCGGTTTAGGTTCGATACTATTTTTTCGGGTGAGTTTGGTCAGCCTCTAAAAGCCACGAAAGATATAAGCCCGTTAAAGGCTACTGAGCCCATATTAAGAAAAGCCCAAATCAAGAAGGAGTAAATTGACGTTTTTACCCTTCCTCTTCTCCCTCCTCTCTCTAAACCTCTGCGCCGCTTCTTCTCCAACTTTTCTCGCATTCACTCTGCAAGTTGTCTCTCTCTTTCTAAAATTTTCTTTCTCCATCTCAAACTCGGACGATGATCGAGGAGAATGAAGAACCTGTGGAGGATACGAAGCTTGATGTCGAACAACTTGAGAAAGTAGAAGGAGAAGAAAAAGACGAGGAAGAAGAAGAAGAGGCAGAGAAGAGTTTCGAGGAGCTAGGTCTCGATCCTCGTCTAATTCGTGCCTTAACTAAAAAGGGTATAGAGAAACCTACTCCTATTCAACAATCAGCGATTCCTTACATTCTGGTAACATCTAAAGTCTCTACCTTTTTGTGAAATTTCATTGCTTGTTTCTACAAATTGAAACTTTTTCATGGTGTGTCTCTGTTCTTTGTAGCAAGGAAAAGATGTGGTTGCTAAGGCAAAGACTGGCTCAGGTAAGACCTTAGCCTATCTACTGCCATTGCTCCAGAAGCTATTTTCAGATTCTGGTAACAAGAAGAAGAAGCTTGCTCCTTCTGCTTTTGTTCTCGTTCCATCTCGAGAATTATGCCAACAGGTATGATTCGTACGATTGATTCATATTCTTTTTCCTACTTTCTCATAGATTCCTATAATCCATGGAAATGTTTTGGTTTGAATTGAAATTACAGGTCTACATAGAGGTTTGTTCGCTTATCGAGTTGTGTAGAGTTCAACTTAAAGCAGTGCAGTTGATTACTAGCATGTCTGCATCTGATATGGTTAGTTGTTACATTCACCACACTGATAAATCGTCTTACCGTAAGTGTTTAATCGGATTTTGTTTCTAAAATGCAGCGTAATGCATTGGCTGGACTTCCTGATATTCTTGTCACGACACCAGCTTGTATTCCAAAATGTTTCGATGCCGGAGTTTTAAATCCCGCAGCTATCAGCGACTCGCTTGATATTTTGGTTCTTGATGAGGTATGATAGATGCTTTCCCTTGGAATTTCGATCTTGAATGATTTAAGTAGCTTTGTTAGATAATATATTTCAATGACTTTTGATGAGAAGTAACAGTAGCTCTGTAAATTGTAGTCGCTCGATTTTATTTTCGTGGAAATTTGTGAATATAAGCATACTGTTAACTTTTTAGAGGATATTTCTGTTATCAGGCGGATCTTTTGTTGTCATATGGATACGAAGATAATCTAAGGTCCGTAACTTCAATTATCCCAAGACGTTGCCAATGCCTCCTTATGTCTGCTACTACGAGGTAAGAACACACTCTGGGTAATAACTATTCCATTTAACCTCACATTTTTCTACTGAGGTTTGCTTATGGAATAGTGGTTTGCAAAATCTTCAGTTCCGATGTGGAAAAGTTGAAGAAATTGATCCTGCATAACCCAATCGTGTTGACCTTACAAGAAGGTGGGGACAAGGAAGAGCCTGTCCCAAGTAATGTTCAGCAGTTTTGGGTATGAACCATTCACTTTTATTTGTTTAAAAAAATCAGTGTTAACGAGTATGTTTGGTCATAAGTTCGCAGTCGTGGATCGGATTATTGTTAATTCGCGTGTTATCTTGTTGTAGATTTCTTGCAGTTCTGGGGATAAACTGCTTCACATGCTTGCTCTCTTGAAGCTAGAGGTGGTTCAGAAAAAAATTCTGATATTCGTCAATACGATTGACATGGGTTTCAAGTTGAAATTATTCTTGGAAAAGGTATGCTTCGGTCATCTTCTTTCTCATCTGTCTGTGTGTTCTGCTGGAAATTGATGGTAATAAGTTTTGTTTTTTGATTCTGCCAGTTTGGTATCAAGTCTGCAATTTTAAACGGGGAGTTGCCTCAGAATTCTCGGCTTCATATCCTTGAGGTATATCACCAAGTCACACACACACACCTGAATTTAGTTTTTCCGGTATCAGCTTGGTTTCTTAGTTAATCACCATATGTTTGTACAGCAATTCAATGCAGGTCTTTTTGATTACTTGATTGCAACGGATGATAATAGCCAGACTAAAGAAAAGGAAGAGGCTAAAGTTGAGGATAATAAGGAGAATAAAAAAAACAAAAGGCGTGGCAAACCAAAACTAGACGCTGAGTTCGGTGTAGTTAGGGGAATTGATTTCAAAAAAGTTCACACGGTATGTTACTCAGTTTTTGCTCAAGGGTGTTTGATGTTTGGATGTTAACAGAAATTCCTCTGTTTTTTACTTTCCGTTGAATTTGATTCTAAACCTTTTTATGCACAGGTCATAAACTATGATATGCCTCAAACTGTTACCGGATACATTCATCGAATTGGGCGTACAGGGAGAGCATATAGCAGCGGTTCTTCCATTTCTCTCGTGAGTCTTTTTTTTTGTCTAATAATATCCTTATCTCTTCAAACTTGCAAGTCTAACAAACACTCTACTTTGTTTTCCGCAGGTTTCGCCTAATGAGATGGAAGGCTTTGAAGAAATAAAATCCTTCTTAGCAGGAGAAGATGACAAGGATGGTGATATTATCGCACCCTTCGATTTGCTAACCAAAAATGCTATCGAGTCTTTAAGATATAGAGCTGAAGTGAGTAATCTCAGTGACATGATGCTTTACTTTTATCGAGTGAGTAGTTATTGAAGATGCAGTTTCTTGCAGGATGTTGGTATGAGTGTTACAAAGATTGCGATTAGAGAATCTCGAGCACAGGATTTAAGGAATGAGATAATCAACTCCGAAAAGTAAGCTAGAAACACAAACTGTTCTTAAGATTGTGTATTGGTTGTCAATGCTTTGACTTCTTTTGTCTTCTTAATCTCCATGCTTCTATCTTCAGGTTAAAGTCTCATTTTGAAACTAATCCAAAAGACTTAGATCTGTTGAAACATGACAAACCTCTGAGTAAGACTGCGCCTGCACCGCATCTAAGAAACATCCCCGAGTATCTAGTGGACCCGAAGACTCAAGAAGCAAGCAAGATGGTGAAGCTAGCCAGAGCTGCGATGGGAAACAATAGGAGATCCGGTGGAGGTGGTGGCCGCAACAACTCAAACAAGAAACGTTCAAGAAAAGGCAGCGACCCACTCAAAACTTTCAATGCCAATGTAGTAAAACATAACCGAATTTCTCTGTTTCTCTCTGCTTTGTGTATTCGTGCTAACTCTTTCCTTGTGTTGTTTGCTTTGTTTAATTAACGAAGGGATCTAAGCGAGGACACGGCGCAGGCCAGAAGAAGGATGGTAAAGGATCTAACGATAGCTCGACCAAACACAAGAAACAGAAAGTTTAAGGTATTTGGTTTTTCTCCTCATGTGTAACCAACTCTTTTGATTCTTTTTATCATCACACAAAAGAAAACAAAGACAAAGAACAACAACAATCTTTGAAAGCTCTGTTCTTGTAGGCATGAGGAGACAAATTTTTGAGAGCATGTTAAGAGTTTTGTTTTTATTATAAGATTTTTGTAAGCTTATTATAATGATATCAACCATTTGTTATATTTACCACAAGTGATTTTAAGTCCAAATCTTTGTAGGGTTCGATACATTCTAGTCCACATTAATCTGATATTTTTTTCCCAACTTGAATGATTGGTTATCAAGTTACATAAAATATTTTATTAGAATTAGTAGTAAACTAGATTCGGTTTATTTTTAATTGTTTTATTAACGGAAATAATGAATCCTAAATCCACCAAAGCTCAACTAAACACATGGCTTATTTGCTCTATTAACAACTAAATGATTCATTATGACCAATTCTCTTAAATTATTGGTTGGCAAATTTTAATTAGACAACCAATCATTTTGAATTTTGAAATTAAGAAGTCAAACTAAAACAGACCTAACTAATAAACTTTTGTCTTTGATTTAACGTTTCGCACGTTAAGACAAACACTCCACGATATCTCTCTTAAAGATTTATATTAACTGTGAAAGACCCTTAAAACATAGTTGCATCCACAAGAACAAAACCTTATCTTCTTCTTCTTCGATTCATCGATCAATCAACATGCTCTCTTTCTTCTCTAACCAAATCGATCGTCAAAAAGCTGTCTCCACGGAAGAAAAAACCTTAGAAGATCTCGAAAAATCCGACGGTTCACATTTCCCCGGCGATGACTACCGTCCGTCCGATCGGAAAAACTGGATGGCTGAACTTGATTTGGAGAAGCTAACTCTCAACAAGATCGTGTGGCCAGGAACTCACGATTCAGCCACCAACGAAATCGGAATCCCTTTGATCTCTCGTCCTTTAGCCGAATGTCAAACTCTCTCCATCTACGAGCAGCTCTCTCTCGGTACGCGGGTACTCGATATCCGCGTACAGGAGGATCGACGAATCTGCCACGGGATCCTGACGTCACATAGCGTCGACGTCGTCGTCGATGACGTCATCAGGTTCTTGTCGGAGACTCACTCGGAGATTATAATACTCGAGATAAGGACTGAGTACGGACACAAAGACCCTCCTGAGTTCGAGACTTACTTGACTGACAAGTTAGGTCAATTCTTGATACACCAAGACGATAACTTGTTCAACAAGGCGGTGTCCGAGATTTTGCCGAAGAGGGTTATTTGCATCTGGAAGCCGAGGGAAGCGCCGAAACCGAGCCGCGGCGGACTTCTATGGAACTCAGATTATCTAAAAGATAACTGGATCGATACGGATCTTCCGTGGACGAAGTTTCAGAGCAATTTAAAGCATTTGAGCGAGCAGCAACCGATATCTTCTCGGAAGTTCTTTTACCGGGTCGAGAATACGGTTACGCCCCAGGCGGATAATCCGGTCGTGTGGGTTAAACCGGTGACTGATCGGATCCGAAAACACGCTAGGCTTTTTATTTCTCAGTGTGTTTCCAAAGGTTGTGGAGATAAGTTGCAGATTCTCTCAACTGATTTCATCGATGGAGATTTCGTTGATGCCTGCGTTGGAATTACTCATGCCAGAATCGAAGGTAAAGTTTGATGATTGATCTTCCAAGATTCTTTGTGTTTCTGTTGCGTGTACTATAAGTTATGTTATGTTGTTTGCAAATGCATATTTGTTTATTTTCGCTTGTAAAATCGATGAAAAACTTTAAAAAGTGTATCCTATTTATTTTTTCTTTGTTTATGATATATATTAAATTTGTAAATTATTACAGCAACTCCATTCTAATGCATAATTTGCAATACTAAAATAAGTAAATGATACACACGATAAGAAATTAAACATATTTCAATCAATAATAAAACAATATGCAGAATACAAATAGTTTAAAAAATAAAAAAAATACAATTAAAATTTTCATTGATCCAAAACATCTTATTTGATACAAAAAAAAAAATTCTTTCAAACACCGATCAAAGTGATACGAAGAAGTATACTACTTTGGATTTACTCAAATAAAAGCTCTATAATTTTGATAATGTAAAAAACTATAATTGTATTAATCAATATATCAAATTTATTAAGTTACAAATTTACATGCAGTCTCTCTCTCTACAAACAAATCTTTAAATATTTTATTGAAGAACCATGCATGTAGCTATAATTACACTTAGAGAATATGAAAACACACATTCATTTGCAAGAAACATAAACGTCTAATTTTGGGAGCTAACCTTTGTCCTTGTAAATTCTGAGAGATTAACGGTTTCACCAATATCTCAATCCTCTCTCTCTGTTTCTCTCTCTCCACCGTCGTCTCCGGCGATTGATTCAACCCCAAAAAAAAAGCAGAGGAAGACGATCTGAGTTATTATTATTATTCTTGATTTGTTTCAATCATGGCGGATATCGTGAAACAGATCTTGGTGAGACCTATCCAATTAGCAGATCAGATAACTAAAGCCTCCGACGAAGCTTACTCCTTCCGTCAAGAATGTTTAGAGGTCAAAGCCAAAACGGAAAAACTCGCCGGTCTCCTCCGTCAAGCGGCTCGTGCGAGCAACGATCTTTACGAACGTCCTACGCGCCGAATCATCGATGATACAGAGCAAGTCCTCTTCAAAGCCTTAGCCCTCGTCGAAAAATGTCGAGCCACGGGGCTGATGAAACGTCTCTTCACCATTATCCCCGCGGCTGCGTTTCGGAAAATCACGATGCAGTTAGAGAATTCAATTGGAGATGTCTCTTGGCTCCTCCGTGTCTCCGCTTCGGGAGATGACCGTGACGATGAGTATTTAGGTCTCCCACCTATCGCAGCTAACGAACCTATACTCTGTTTGATTTGGGAGCAAGTGGCCATTCTTTTCACAGGCTCTCTGGATGATCGTTCTGATGCAGCTGCTTCCCTCGTCTCGCTCGCGAGAGACAATGATCGTTACGGGAGGTTGATTATCGAAGAAGGCGGGGTTCCACCGTTGTTGAAATTGGCTAAGGAAGGGAAAATGGAAGGTCAAGAGAACGCGGCTCGAGCCGTTGGGTTGTTAGGACGAGATCCAGAGAGTGTGGAGCAGATCGTTAACGCTGGTGTCTGCCAAGTGTTTGCGAAAATTCTCAAAGAAGGTCATATGAAAGTTCAAACCGTCGTCGCTTGGGCCGTCTCTGAATTAGCCTCTAATCATCCCAAATGTCAAGACCATTTCGCTCAGAACAACATCATTCGTTTCCTCGTTAGCCATTTAGCTTTCGAGACGGTTCAAGAACATAGCAAATATGCGATAGTCAGTAACAAACAGACATTGTCTTCGATCCACACGGTTGTTATGGCGAGTAATACGAACCCAAAGGAAAACGAATCAGACGAGACAAATAGCAATATTTCGCATCCTATGAGTAACCAAACACCGAGCCAGATGCATAATGTGGTTACAAACACATTGGCAATGAAGGGTTCGGGTTCAGGTTCAGGTTCAGGTTCGGGTTCAGGTTCGGGTTCAGGTTCTAACAAGAATCCGACGAAACAGAGCAATCAACAGCACCAGAGTCATACCAAAGGTGGTTCAAACCCGAGAGGGAACAACGCAACACATGTGTCCTTGATCGGAACAAGTATTAAGGGAAGAGAGTTTGAGGATCCAGCTACTAAAGCTCAGATGAAAGCAATGGCTGCAAGAGCATTGTGGCAACTCTCAAGAGGGAATCTCCAAATATGCAGAAGCATAACAGAGTCAAGAGCATTGCTGTGTTTCGCGGTTTTGTTAGAGAAAGGAGACGATGAAGTCAAGTCATATTCTGCATTAGCAATGATGGAAATCACCGATGTTGCTGAACAATACCCGGAGCTAAGACGTTCAGCTTTCAAACCAACCTCTCCTGCTGCAAAAGCTGTAGTTGAACAGTTACTTAAGGTGATCGAAAACGAAATACCAGAACTTCTAATCCCATGTATCAAATCAATAGGTAGTCTTTCAAGAACGTTCCGTGCAACAGAAACAAGGATCATTGGACCACTTGTGAAGCTTCTTGATGAAAGAGAAGCAGAGGTTGCAACGGAAGCCGCAATTGCGCTGATCAAATTCTCATGTACCGATAATTTCCTGCGCGATAACCACTCAAAAGCGATCATAGCAGCAGGAGGAGCAAAGCATTTGATTCAACTAGTCTACTTTGGAGAACAAATGGTTCAAGTCCCGGCTTTGACACTCCTTTGCTATATCGCATTGAATGTACCGGACAGTGAGACTCTAGCTCAAGAAGAGGTTCTTGTAGTGCTTGAATGGTCAACAAAACAAGCTCATTTGGTGGAAGCACCTACCATTGATGAGATTTTACCCGAAGCAAAGAGTAGATTGGAACTTTATCAATCTAGAGGGTCAAGAGGATTCCATTGATATCTATATAACAAAAGCTTCAATCTCTAGTATGAACATTCTTGTCTTTAGTTTGCATATCTTTTTTACGAGTTTTGTTTTCTTCTTTGATGTGTTCTCTTTGTTCTTTCTGTATATACATTGGGGATTCTCATAGACATTGTTATAATTTACAAGTGTATAGACAATGTTGTAAGTTTAAAACTACTATATTGATCCTCTTAGATTCTTGTTCATTGCTTGTTTTCTTTCGTTACATTTGCTTTTACAGTACAGAGTTTAAAAACGGCGACGTATTAAGCTCATTTGCAATATTCGGCGCACGTTATTGCTGTAACAGAATTGCTACCCTGCGCCGTGTTTGTTATCGTCAACCTCCAATCATCGGAAGATCGCAGCGACGGCGTTTGGTCAACGACGGAGCAAAGAGCCGTGTTCCGTCGTCTTCTTCCCCATAAAGACGCGCAGAATCGCGATTCGGATCGTTGATTAACGGATTCAGAAGATCAACAGGCCAATTGAATTCCGATCTCCGATTTGTTGTATTTACTACGACGACATCCTTTTTCTCAATCTGATTCTCCTTCGTCTTCGTTCTTCCGATTCTGGACGAGATATTGTGTAGAAGAACTGGATCCAAGTAATCCTCAAGCTTTCTCTTCGAATTCTGATTGATTTGCGAAGAACGATCGTTCTCTTTCCTGAATTTCAAAAGGATGAAATTCAAAAACTAAAGGACCAAAACGAAAGAGAGCAAGTGATGAGGAAGGAGAAGATACAGAGAAGACGAAGACAGAGGAAGAAGTTGAGCTCCGTGCAAATCCGCCATAGCTTTCGCGCGGTAAGAGCTTGTTTGCTTTGATAATGGCGAAAGCATTCACGCTTGTGAGGAGAATTTTTAAGAGTGAGAGTGAAAATTATTGATTTTCCATTATCTGAATGTGCACGATACAACACTTACTAACTTTAACCATAGTGACACATTTACATATTATACTATATAGTACTAAACAACACCCTCACAAAAATGATTTTAACCAAAGTTAAAATCCACCGTTTCAAACTCAACTCTCATTTAAAACTACCACCAGATCTCTTAGCCTTCTTGCTCGTATAAATCTTCGTATAGATCTCCTTCGTTCTAAACGCGAGCAAAAGGTCAAGACCAAAACCGATGATGGAAACAAACGCCATTACTATGAATATGAGACGGTAACAATGAGCTCCTACGCACGTATTGCCTCCACCCGGCGTCGGTGTGGCTTCAGCATCGTAGAGTAAACCTGCGAGTAGACCGGAGAAGAGGAAGGATCCAAGTGGTAGATTTAGTACGAGGATGTTGTAGATGAGTCCGTAGTATTTGAGACCAAAGAGCTCAGAAGCCGTTGGTACGGTTATGGCTAACCGAACTCCGTAACAAACCCCAACCACCATTGAACCGATGTAGAGTGAACCGGGCAAAGCTAAAGCCATTAGTAAATATCCTACGGCCATAATGATTTGAGATGCTGCGTTCCATAATGGTCTTGGTGTTCCAACTTTTCTGAAAAAATTGGAGAAAAACAAAAATGTCACATTTTCAAAATTAGTCTATGCAATAAATTAAAAAATTCACTTAAGACCAAGATTATTCAAGTTTTAATGTCCCACAAAAAGATTATTTCAACATAAAAGTCTTAAAAAGAAAATTTTGAAAACTCTTTTATGGTTCCCAGGCACAAGATATTGGACCGCCAATACAATATACTATTATTAAGATTTAATTGAAAATTAGTGAACAAATACAGTAAAAAATATCATGAAATTTGGAAAATTATATTTAGCAATTAAAAACTCTGTCTATATCGGGAAAGAAAAGATGAAACAGACGAAACTTACTTTACTCAGAATTCAGCATTAAATGCATATGCATAATAAAACATAATCATGAGAATTATCAAAAGTCACGTTACATTTTAATAAAGATCTCTAAGTTAATTAAATTAATTATCTTACTAATCACTTCCTAATTAAATAAATGTCCTCTGTTTTAGTGAAGTGACTTACTTGAGAAAGTGTTCGGAGACGGTACCGGAGAGAATACGGCCGAAGAAACCCCAAATGCTCATCATGGAGACGAAGATGGAGACATCTGTGTAACCAAGTGCAAGCCCGATCTGACCCATATTGTTCATCACTGCTAAACCAGTTCCTACTCCACATAGAAACGACACGAACAATACCCAAAAGTCAATGGTCAACATCGCTTCCAATATGGTGTGGTCTTCTCCAAGAAGAGGAGGATTCTTCTTCTTCTTCTCAATGGTTTCGTGATTCTCTTCCTCATTCGACGGCTTAATAGTCGGAGGGAGCTCGTTATCCGCCGCTACAGCAGCACCTACGACGGTCTCCTCCACGGTTCCGGATCTTAGCAACGGTTCGTCGATTCGTTCTTCTACGTCAGCTTCGTCGCGATTTGAGTTTCGGATGAAGGCGTGGAAAGGGACGGCGATGGGGGAAGCTAATAAGATGAGAAGTATAGAAGCGAATGCGACGGAGAATACTCCGGTTTTGATTCCGATTACGTCGTAGGACTGAAGATACACAGCAACAACAACCGCGACGATGTTGAACACGGCGAAGTAACGAGACTCTTCGTTTTCCTCCGCGGCGGAAGTCGCGGGCGGGATTTCACGGAGGAAGAAAACCGCCGTGAGACATACGGCGAAAGGGACGACGGCGAGGAGAACTAGAAATGAAGCCGGATCGGAGGAAAACAGAGCAGTACATAGATCAGTGAAAATCGCGGTGCTTAAACCGACGTATCCTTTGAGAATCCCGGAGACAGGACCACGATTTCGCCGGAAATTTCTTATACAAGTAACCAGAACCGCCGTGTTCATCCACGTCGTGCTGTTTCCTCCCATACAGAGAAACACACACATCTACACACACAAAACAAAACAGAATTCAAAATTCAAAATTCAAAATTCAAAATCTAGAGTTTATTTCGATTTAGGGATCAGATCTAATCAGCGAACCTGCCAATAAGGAAGAGGTTGGATCGTGCGGCTGACGACGAGCCATTGTACACCGTAACCAAGAAGTCCTTCGAAACAACCGATGAGAAGGATGATCGGAGTGGAGATTCGATCGGAAGCAAGTCCGGCGAGGATTCCGAATGCTTTTCCGACGTCTTTAGCGACGGAGAGATTGTTAAGCTCAAGCTGAGTGAGATTCATTAGGGATTTGAGAGCATCGGAGTAATTTGAGAAAGTGTAATTGTTCCCGGAGATGGATTGTACCCAAACCGCCGTCACGAAACCTAGCCATTTCAAAGCTGATGATGATGAAGAAGAAGATCTAACAAAGCCCATTGGAGAATTGAAGAAGGAGAAAGTGTGAGTGTGTTGTGGGTTGTTGAGCTTTCTGCGTACGGCTTTTTAAAAGCAGAAAGGTTACGTTTTTGTAATTTTATTTTCTTTATGTTTATATTTTTGTGGAAAGTATTATTTTTATATTAATTGACTCATTAAAATATTAGTTAATTAATTATATTTATGGTTAGAATGATAGATTGAGAAAGTACGAAAGGGACACGTACGGTGAAAGTGTGCAAAGCCATGGATTGAAATTACGCTGTGCTCTTTTTTCTTTTTCTTTTTGTCATTCGCTTTTATTTTCTGTAAATAAATTATAAATATCCTAAAAGAAATTTCAATAAAATTAAGAATTTTCTTTTACTGCAAATTGATTTTTTTTTCAGGATATTTTTCTTTTGATATCTCATGCTAATCTCTAGGAAAAACATATTTTTCAAGTTTACAAATAGACCAAAAACAATAATTTATAATCATTTGGATGTCCAAGAATAATGTATTCTAATTTTGTGTAAGGATCCAACTACAGTTTTAGATTTGAATCTTTCAAGAGACAAATATTATATTCCTTTTGGATATTCCAATCTAAATAGTCCAAAAATTTTTTATATTTCGAAAGAGAAGAAAAAAATCTAACATATTTCCTTGTTACATGTTACATTTGAGGACCGATAGAAACAAGTGATTTTTTTTGTTTTATTATAATCGGGTATCTAGATCGAGACCCAACTAATCTTCCAAGAAAACAGTATCGACGAATAGTTCGGATTTAAATTTTCAAACGAAACCTAAGATATGACCCTATGTTTATCTGACTAAATATAAACAATTTAGTTTTTGATAAGAATCGAACCTAGGGCTAAAGAGCTTCACTCCTTGCCCCAAGTCAATCCTTACCACCAAGCTTCAACTGCTTGGTTAAGTGATGTTTTTGTTCGTTTGTTAATATATGTATGATAGGTTTTTTTTAATATTTTCAAGAAGTGGTGGTATAAGATTGCACTGCATGTTACATGCGAATGCCACATATTTCTTGCCTTTATATCGCATTGAAAATAAAGACAAAGATAGTAACAATACAATTAATGAAATTTGCATCCACTATTGCGAATGAGGCGTTATACCGAGGTGGAGTTTGTGGTTTCTCATCCTCGTTTGAGAAAGGTATACATATTGTAGCGTTGCTTATTTACAATTTAATCATCCGCACTTGAAAAAATATGTATATAATTATTTTTCTTTTTTGCATATGCAAAACATTTTTCAACTTTCGGTGAATTAACTGAAAATATCATTTTCACTTATTTCTTAGAAGCATTTTCCATGCGACTTCAACGTCGACTTGAAAGGATGAAGCAAGCTAATGATGGTCTTCTAATGTGTATCGTCACACGGGTTAAGCGTGTAGTATGCAAGTTGATTAGAGCTATGATGGGTGAATTCTCGACTTTCTGTCGAGCGCACATATAACGCACGTATTGTTTCCGACGGGTGTCGATGTGATAATTAATATATGGTCAAATCAAATGATTAGTAAATTTTTTTTTTTTATATCTCAGATTAACCTTTGAAAAAATGTAGTTATCATATAGATTCATTCTTCGGATTTGCAAAGAAATAGAAAATAAAAGTCTATATTCATGCGAATGTCCAAGAACAATTTATTGTAATTTTGTGTAATATATAGATCGAATTCGTAATGTATTAATATCATGAATCGTTTCTTTATCACTCGACCGTAAATCTTAGACATAATTAGTAAAATTTAGTTTTTGGTTTTGACCGGGTTTTTTTTTTTGGTCAGATACCGATTTTTTCAAAGCATAAACATTCATGCTTTCCTAAAGTTTATTTTAGTTACTTATATTGAATATTTATATACACGACCATATAAACCAATCTAGTCTAAGTTGAATTCTTTGTTTCGATTTTCTGTACCAAAAAGAAGTTTCTAGTAAGGATCCACCTATAGTTTTAGATCTAAATTCTCAAGAGTCAAGTATTCTACTCTTTTTGGATATTAGTATCTAAATCTATTGCAAAATAATTTTATATTTCGAAAGAGTTTTGAGAAAAATCAAACATATTTCTCTATAACATTCGATGACCGATAAGGACAAACGATTTTTTGTATATTTGTTAATATATATAATATGTCTGTTATGATCTCCAATATTAATTTTTTTAACAGACCCATCTAAGATCTCCAATAATCTTGATTTTATATGCAAATGCCACATATTTCTTACTTTTATATTGCTTCGAAATAAAGACAACGATAGTCACAGTCTAACTAATGAAATTTACATCCATTATGTGTATGCCCAATTATTATATATTTTGTCGCTAATGTAATTCACCATACACGAACGTTTTGCTAGATGAAAACATGTCGTGTACAACTCTAAAGTTTCATATTGTCAAAGCCTCTTGTATAGCTTTTACGTAATACGTATGGAACATTTATTGCATTATACACATATTAGTCTCTTAATCTGATAAAGATCGATGGTTTTATCGACTAAGTACCTAAGGTTCCTCCATCCAAACACTTTTGACGTTATGTTGCATATATAGAACATAAGAGCAAGATTAATGCAAGGGTTCTTAAGGGTGGAATTTTTAAGAGGGGTTCTTAGTTTTTAACTACAAAAGATAAGAACCACTTCTTAAATAAGAACTTTAAGAGGTGGTTCTTAACTTTTGTAGTTAAAAGCTAAAAATCTCTCTTAAGAACTCCACCTTTAAGAACCCTTGCAATAATCTTGGTCTAACAAAAAATGACTATCGATATACATGAGAATAACACACATGTCCAACAAAATCTCATGCTATAGTTTGGAACTTACTTCCATTTGCCATTTGTATTTTATGATAAGGGCAACTTTTTATATTTACGGGCCAACTCTGGTTTTTCGAACATTAAGTGAGTGATAAGGACATGTCTCTTTTATCAAGCAGTGTATTATTGTGGGTGAAGAGGTTATCACAATTGTCAAAGATAGTGTATATTTTTATCAAATAAGCGATCAGATTTGTGGAGGAGGTTATCATCACACTATTGCTTATCATGAAAGATATTTCAAATAGATAAAAAAAAAGGATAAAACATTGCAGATGGATTCAATGATGAAGGACAAGGAATAAAAAGATTTTTTTTTTTACAATAAAAGCAAGTAGCAAACAACTTCTAAAAGACTTTAAACAAAGAAACAACGACCTCTTAAGATATTTGAAGAACATTTACACACGCACATAAAATTCGATTCTTTGTTTTCACTTGTGTTGTGATATAACATAATCTATGAGATCGTAAAAGAATATCTCACCTACCAGCTATTGGTAGGTGTCCAATAATTTATTGAACTAGAGACTCATCACTCTTGAACCCTTTTATTTAGGATAAAAATAGAACTAAATAGAATTAAGATATTACTAAGGAGTGTTATTCGTTTACGCATTTTAATTGGTTATGAAATTTATGTAGATTTTTTTTTAACATTGATTGAACAGAAAATTATAATATTTATGCAAATTTCATACATATGTAATGTTTATTGATTTTCAAATCGTTGTATTTGAAAATTCATAGGTTTAACGTTGTACTTTTGTCTTTATATTTATAACAAGGAAGTTCATTCAAATCCACATAAATTCACTACAAAATTAAATCAAAAAACAAATCCATACATTTGAATAACATAATTTTAATTAGTATTTATAAATCATAAAACCAATAACATTGAATTTCGTTTAGACTCTCAAATCTATTAAAAATACATAAACCAATAACCACTACTAAATAAAAAAAGAGGTTTAAAAAAAAATCCTATTAAACAAATATGTATAACTATATAGTTAAATCGTGTGGGTAACATTGAGCCTATATATGAATAAAAGCCCATTTTGGGTTGATAGTAATTGAGTAAGAGATAATGGGCCATGAATCGTTATTTAGGCCCATTAGTATATCACTAAAGACGAATCATCTTCTTCTTCGGCGAAGAACTCAACACTCTCTGGAGATTTGGATCGATCTGAACTTGTGTAAGCTTCGATATCACAACGTCGGAATTATAACGCCGGAGGAAAAGTTTATCAGTGATTCTTCGATTTCCATTGCGTAGAACTACAGAGACAGAGAGAGATCTAACAAGAGCGAAGTTTCTGACTTAGGGTGAGATCGACTTCTTTGATTTGTTGATGCGAGATGATTTCTTAAGAAGGAGAAGAAGAAGAGAAAAACGAAGATGCGTAGAGAGATCTCCTTTTTGCTACAGCCCAGGTGCCTTCTTCTCCTCGTTGCCCTCACGATTTTCCTCGTCTTCGCTATCTTCAACAATGGCAAAGTACGAATCTTCCCTCTGACCCATGAACCATTGTTGATGTTACTTCTCGAATTCTATTACATCTTCTTGTGGATCTGCTTGAGTGCTCGTAGGTTTATTCCATTGTTTTATAGAAAGATCGAAAGTAGTCTTCTTTTTATAGAATTATGAGAGATCTTGATTCTCTTAAGTAGTGTTTAAGTGAGCTTATAGTGTGTGGTATGTTGGTTCCATGGCACATGCTTGCTTGTTGTATTCATTGGAATGATGATGGTTTTGATTATTGTGCCATGAGAACATTTTTGAACTGTTGTTAGCTTTCTGATTTTAAAGCTGAACTCTGTTTTCCATACGTAAAGTTTGTGCTTGGTTGATGTTTAGGTGGAGGAGAAGCTAGTAATTGAAGATTACGAAATCACTCACAGAGTGTTTCTCGATGTTGATATCGATGGCCAAAGCTTAGGTAATATAGACTGTATAAACTTTTTATGTGATAGGTTGTATATAAGAGAAAAGAAAGAAGATACTTTAAGCGAAACAGTTTTAAATCTGCCTCATGTGGATGGCTTCTCGGGATCTCTTCTTTGCCGTTTGGCTTCCTTTAACTTTTGTTGATTTCGTTACTTCTGATAAAATGCTTGCAGGCAGGATTGTTATTGGACTATATGGCACTGTTGTTCCGAAAACTGTAGGTGTGTTTTTTGTATCTTGTATGCAAAATACAAGGGTTTTGTTCATTTGGTTAAATCGTTTCTTATGTTTGATTTCTTTGTTATTTGCAGAAAATTTCAGGGCTTTATGCACAGGTTTGTACTTTATTGATTAGGTTTATTATTAGTTTGGTGCTTCAATTTCTGACGGTATATATCTGAACTACAAACTTAGGAGAGAAAGGAAAAACCTCAAGCGGAAAGCCTTTACATTATAAAGGAATACCGTTTCATCGTATAATATCTGGATTTGTAATCCAAGGAGGAGACATTATCCATGGTGATGGAAAAGGGAGTGAGTCAATTTATGGCGGTACCTTTCCTGACGAGAATTTCAAGATAAAGCATTCACACGCAGGTGCGCTTATACATTCTCTTCGTCCCATTTTGTCAAGCCATCTTACGCATTCATGTAGTTGATAAGAAAAACGAATATGTGTGTAGGTGTTGTAGCGATGGCAAATACAGGACCTGATTCTAATGGCTCGCAGTTCTTTATCACTACTGTTAAGGCTTACTGGTAAGCTCTCTTCTCATAATTCCTCACATACTCTCACTTCATAAATAATGAAAACCGCGTTCTATCACACAAAACATACTAGAAATGTTATCAAGAACTCCTCTTTAAAGCAGATGCACTCGTTTTTTATTTTGATCTCGGGAAAGTCATGTGAGCCTGTGACTATCCTAAAGGTATCCAACCTAGATGCAATGCTGACAATAGTATGCATTTGAATCAACGGAATCTACTCTAGAATAACATGTGAACTCAAAACATGAGGGTTGTTACCGTGCTTTCGTTCATTGTGGGATTTGTAGAAGTAGGATTTGATGATTGTAAAATCTTTGTGTGCAGGCTGGAAGGAGAACATGTGGTGTTCGGGAAGGTGATACAAGGGATGGACAATGTATTCGCCATTGAAGGTGGAGCTGGAACATACAGTGGCAAACCGAGGAAAAAAGTTGTGATAGCTGATTCTGGAGAGATCCCTAAAGACAAATGGGATGAAGAAAGATGACAAAGACAAACCTTAAAATACACATCACAGCTAATCTAGTCTGTTTTTTGTATGATTCTCTATGTAATGATCCGAAACTCTGAACACAGTGCTCAATGTAGTACTATAGCAGGAAGCATATGTAGCTCTCTTCGGTTTTTCTCCTAAATTTCAGTAAGACTTTATTTATATGAGTTGTAGTTCAGACTTGTTTCAGGTTCGGATTCTCGATATATTGAATGATAATGACAGTATTGGAACAAAAGAAGAAAATGGTATGATCAAAGAGATGATTCCAAAGAAGAAAGAACACAAAGTAAAGTATTGTGAAAACAAGTCAAAGCCTAACATTATTGAACAACTTTAGAAGACAAACCATCATAGATGTACAAACTACAAACAAATCCTCCCAAATAACAAACTACAAAAGAGAAATTATGCTATATGTATTATTATTACACCTCATCATCAAAGTTATGCATGGTCTCTTCTTATCCACAACCAACTATATACAGACATATGGTTATGTCCCCTCAATCTCTTCCATTGATAATTACAAACCACTAAACCATTTTCACTTCCTTTTTTTTGATAACCATAACCAAGAGGTTCAAGTAAACTCCTAATCCCTCGAGGACATAGTCACACCAGGTAAAATACTCGACTTTGACGAGTCAACCCCTCTATTAACCTATATTCGCCTTTGGCTACTTATATACCATACATGCACTAGACAATTCCATAGGAAAGACTATAATAAGACTTTGGGACTGCAAAATTCTTCTTGGAATTGTGAAGCTGCTTTCAACGTATCTTGAGAGGTTATATTCCGTGAACCATTTGATTTGGTTAACTATACCAAATATTACATGTGAGTGAAACCCGACACTAGTTTCACAAAATTAAAATATAGTATAAAAATCATCTCGTGTCCGATTCCTTAGGTTACACGCAAAGGGTAGGGTTGAGTTTTGAGTAACACAAAATTGGAGAGAACAATGAGAGAAGATGTATGCATTGGTCGAATCCCTTATTATTTGGGACCAGTTTCTCTCGATTCCTCGCGTCTTCTTTTTTCGATTTAATGTCGTTTTTTTTAGTCAGAATTTCGATTAAATGTCGTTATCTATAGAAAATATTGTCATTTACAAGAAAATATTGTCATTTAATTTATTCTTATGAAAACGCTATAGGATTTTATTTGCAATGTTCACTTTTTTTTAATAAGTTTGTATGCTAGTATTGTTTTTTTTTTTGTTAAAGGGCTTTCCATTTAAATGCTAGGATTGTTTTTTAAGTTTTAGTTTTTTTTTATAGTTACTATTATTTTCTACAAACAATAAATTCAGTATTTATAAATTCTGTAAACCATTTATAAAGAAGAACAAGATTAACAAAACACAGAAAACGAATCGCTAATTTTACAAAAAAGATAAGATAAAAAATATACTTGATATATTTGTTTCCATTTTTGAAAATATAATAATTAGTTTCCATCCCAAGTTGGTTTTATCATTAGCCATTGGACACATTAATTAATTAGTTAAATTTTGGTATTCCCATACAATTCAAATAGAATAAAATAAATAATTAGTATATTTTTAGCTCTTACCCAAGAAAAGGAAACTATTTATATGGAAATCTTCTTAACAATAAGCTTTTATAAAAAAAAAAGCTGTAAAACAAATTTAAAAAACATGAAATTTAATTTATATATACATAAAATTACGTAAAATGCCCATCTTAAGGGGATGGCAATTTTGTAAAAACAAAGAAATTCAATGGCATTAACTTAATCATTTCTTTATATAAGTCTACAAACAACACACTCTCCATAACACACACAGCAAAAAAAAAAAAACTCTCTGTACACTCAAGAAGAAGAAGAAGAGATCATCTTCAAGCTCAGAAGCATTCACTATGGCTATGAATGGGATGTGGATGACAGAGGATTGCAAGAGATCGTTCATGGAGATGAAATGGAAGAGAGTTCACAGATACATCGTTTTCAAACTCGAGGAGAAGTCTCGCAAAGTCACCGTCGACAAAGTCGGAGCCGCCGGAGAAAGCTATCACGATCTCGCCGCTTCCTTGCCTGAAGACGACTGTCGCTACGCCGTCTTTGATTTCGACTACGTCACCGTCGATAACTGCCGCATGAGCAAGATCTTCTTCATCACCTGGTCAGTTCTGTCTTTTTCCGACACTGTTAAATTTACTCTTTTACCCCTCCTCTAATCCTATGGTCTTGACATCGCATAAGAGCAAAATAGTCATTTAGCAGTCTAAAAAAGCTCTTTTAAACCGAAGGCGGGTTTGTTCCAGATAAACCGAACCGAAAAAACCAATCTAAAACTGATTCAATATGATTTAATTGGTTATATGTTTTCTTAATCCGAAGAACCGTAACCGAAACGGAACCAGAAAAATATCAAACTGATTGATCTAAAATCGAAAAAATCAGTGAAATAATTTTAAACATTTAACCGAAACTCAAACCAAACACGTACTGGTGATCAGGCTCGTCTCAAACTATTTTTAGGGCTTGTTCAAAATAAATATTAAAAGTATATCCGATGATATATTTACTTTTTAGTAGTGATATTGGTAGGTCACCGGAGGGGTCGAGGATAAGGGAGAAGATGATGTACGCGACGTCGAAGAGTGGACTGAGAAGAGTGTTTGAAGGCATTCACCATGAGCTTCAAGCCACCGATCCAACCGAGATGGGATTTGATAAAATTCAAGACCGGGCCAAATAAAACTACAATTCGATTTAACCGGATGTGTGTACATCATTGGTTTACTAGCTGTTGTTCTTAACAGTTAATTAAGCAGCAAATGATTATCCTTTTAATGTTAGTTATTGTTATTTAATGCTTAACTTCTTTCCTTTTGTTGACAATAGTGTTTGTGTTATTTTGGTGGCTTATGATAATAAAGAAGTTTTAGGCAGCTTGGACGATCACACCAGCTCATAAAATCTCCATTAGCAACCATGTCTCACTTATTTATAAGAGTCACATATCTAATATAGCTTGTCCTAAGTCTCGGCAAGTCCAAGTACGACACTAATGTAGCACGCATATATGATTGTGTGATGTAATCGGGATATCTCAAGCTTTAACTCTAACACGTATAAGAAAAGAACTCGAGAAAGAATAATAAAAGTTTGTATCTCAGGTTCTTCTTTTGCTTTCAATTTGTATGTTTAATCCTTAAAGGCTTAAACCCACCTCCCAGAATCCAAATTTTTAATGGATCTCTTTAACTCTAATATTTAATGGATCCAGATATAGAACTAAGAATAGGCAGCCCATTGTTACGTATTAATACCTATAGTACTATATTAATATATTAAATAACGATTTGTTCGGCATCCAAGCTCTCGTAGCTCAGTTGGTTAGAGCACCCGTTTAGTAAGCGGGAGGTCTTGAGTTCGACTCTCGACGAGAGCAATTACACATATTAGTCAACAAATTCACCTTTTGTAACAAATCTTGCAATGAACATAATAGTATGATTTTGGATTAAAAAGTTTTAGCATTATGTGTAGCAACAAAATAAGGCAAAGTATTTGATACAGAATCTTTAGAACAACAAAATCTATAGTTTCTTTAACGCCAGATAAGAGAGTCCTTACTTCGTGGGAGTTTTCCTTCTATTTCATTTTACTTCATCCTCTTCCGGACCTCGTAAAAGTAACCAAAGGCCACAACAGCAGCAGCAACCACAACCCCGAATGCGCTCGTAGCCAGAGTCGTGCTGTCCGCAACCGCTTTGCCTGCTGACCAGCTCGGGTTGAAACCAAGCTCGGAGAGTTTCTTGTGTGATTCAGCATAGTCTCTGAAGAATGCATCTTCATCCTGTCACCAGAAATTGAAATTGTGACAGGTAAGTAACAACACATTGACAGGACAAGCGGGACGATAAATAACATACTCCTATTATCGCAACGCAATTAGGCTGAGAAGATGTCCAATTTATATACCTTTGCATAAAGCTCAACATAACGACGAAACTCTGGGTCTTCTAATAAAGTCTTATCGGTTGGAAGTTTCAACAAGCCCTCTGATTCTCCTTTCAGCAGCTCCCTGGGACCAAAACATTAATCAATCATGAGTTAAGGCAAACATACGAATATCTTCTAAGAAAACGAAGACAACTTGATCTCTGAGGTTAGAGAGAATCCGAATTACACGAAGTAGGAGTTATCAAACTTCAGAGGCTCTTGAGTCCATGGTCCATCAAAGCCAGACCTCTCTGGATGAGCCCTTCCCTAAACATCCATAAATGGTCATAAGCACATGCATAGATTTTCACTGCTGAGAAACAACAGAAGCTAAGTAAGTGACTAATGTGTGTACCAAAGTATGACCCCCCGAGAGGGCCACGATATCCTTATCAGATAGTCCCATTCGGTAGAAGACATCTCTAAGATGTTGGAAACCTACATGCAAATAAACAGAGTAAATTCATCGAGAATATCTTGTAATTCCACGATTAGAGATACAGCAGAAGAGAAAAATCAGGACGTGTTTTATAAATGACGCATTTATAGTACCTTGCTTAGCATCAGGAAGTCTTCCTTCCCTGGGGCACACATTTGAATCCTACCAAGAAGAAACATTCAGTTGTTATAGTTACTTGCTTCAGGGTAAAAAAGTTGTTTAAATGTCTCAAAGAATGAGAGAATATATACTTTTCTCCCAGGAACGAAGCTAATGTCAGGTCCACCAGTAACCTCGACTGCTACAACACCAGCAAGCTGAAACAGAAGATAAGTAGATGATTCATGATTCAAATCAAAAACTAGATGGCTACTACACAGTTTATCGAATAGAAAACAATAGTATAATATAGGTGCAAGCGACATACCAACGACTTCTATTCAGTGAAATTCAATAGGTAAAGTTAACAAAACTTTTTGGTAGTGCCAAATTCAAGAACTAAATGTGGTAGTTAACGAATTACATGTCCGAAACTGATAGAAATGCCACAATTATGGAGTTCTTTCAAACTTAAACTGTCGAAACTTCAAATGCAATCATAATACTTCTGAGCAAGATCTCGTAATCACCTGATACAAGTCTGCATATGTGATTTTGGGATGTTTTGCTTTCACGCCCTCTGAAACATCAAAGATAGAATCTCTTTAACTAAACGATTCAAAGTTCATTTTCCAAAAGCATAATATGATTGTTCTGAAAAGTGTTTATAAACCAATGATACAAAGGATACACCACAGAATATTGAAGATTCACAAGCAATCTAACACACAACTCATCTAGAAAACGAATCTCAGATTGCTAAATCCAAATCATAAATCCAAGAATCAGCGAAAGAAAAAAACACACCACAGAGGTCGAGAGCGATTTTCAAACCACTGTTAGCACCATGAGTGTACTCCTCTTCGTTCCTAATAGAGCCATTAGGTCCACCGGTTTTCGATTGAGCATCATAGGTTCCAGCATCGTGCCATCTTCACAAAACCAGATACGACATCAGTTAAAAACGAGCGAGATCGAGAGATTTTTCCACAAACTAACTACAACCGATGAATCCAGACGAACCACGACGACGTCAACATCAAACGAAAGTGAAGAAAAGCAATAGAAATGAAAAACTTACGCCAATCGGAGCATGATCGGAGCACAGTTCTTGTTAGCGATGAGTGCGCGGAGGTCACGGCGAGCTTTGTTAATCTCTTTCAAGTACTCCGCGTCAACCATCGGTGCCGCCATATCTCCGACTTCGTTTGAGAGAATGTTGTGAGGAAGAGAGAGAGAGAGAGAGAAATGGTCAAGAAGAGGTTAAGATTTTTTTTTTTTGGTTTGCACTGAAGTTTGAGCCAAGAGATAAACCACCCAATAGGAAACGCGATTTGATGGATAGGTGTCAGTTATCTGCTGTTTTCCTCAGCCACATCTTTCGGTGGACCCTCATTGGCTTATCAACTACACTTCTTCTCACAATACTTGCATGTCGTTTTTTTACATAAAAACGGCACGCGTTGTTATACCGGTTTGTTAAACGGCGTAATTTTGATATATTAATAGACCAACCAAAAAGAAGCATTCGATATTTTTTTGAGTTATGTTATGTCTAATTGTTTCTTGATCGGATTATATTCGAATATGTTACTCGTGAATTAACGTTAAATTCAATAAATTGAATACAAACAGAACGACAAAAAAAAAAATCGATGCCACAACGGATTGAAATTGATCTACTAAACCGAGAAACATGAACCATACGATAGTGATGATGATGTATACGTTCAATTCTTCTTGCCACGACCACACTTGACTTGCACGGCAAGTTTCTTCACAACATTCTTACATGAATCTTTCGTGTCTTGCTGGAACGTACTCTTGTTCATCGGAATCACACACTCTGCTTTCCCCAAGCAATGCTGCAACAGTTTACTTTGGTTGGTTACTTCTATCACAAGGTACACATTATACAAAGTAAAGAAACAGAGTTTGATACTTTACCTTCTCGACGACTTCCTTTGAAACAGGAGCATTACAAGTTCCAAGCGTGAAGTTTCCACAAGTACCAATAGGGTTTCCGAAGCTAGCGAATTCGACGGCTGCGATCTTTTTAGTGCCTGAGCATTTAAGTGTTGCCGTGAGACTCACGTTATCTGTGATAACTTGAAGCTGGTCTTGTTTCCTAGCCCAGTGTCTAACACTTGGAATGTAGTTTTCTCCTACGAAAGAACAAACAGTGTCTCTGTTGACAATGACGAAGTCTATAAGCTCAGGCTTCACATTAGGCTCTTCCTCGAATATAACAAGAAGGTTTTTCTTGGGTTTCAAGAAAGATCTAGGGATGTGATACTCTATTTGTGTAGGTTGACCTAACGGAGACAAGAACGATTGCCAATATCTTCCCACGCCTTCTCCGTTCACCCAAATCAATCCTTTTCCCATCCCGTTCATGCGAATCGCCGCTGCACTTTGGCTCTCTGGTGCATCAAAGTATGTCTACATTGTTTCGCATTCGTTAGTATGTAATTGGAGTCTATTAGAACATCTATACATTTCTTACTAATCACATTCTCTATTGTTCTCTATTACCTGATACCATGTAAGTCCTGGTGCTTTTCCGCTGAACTTTTGCCATTTGACCTTCTCTAAACCTTCCTCGGTGTGGATACCGAGTTTTTCGCCTTCCATACCGACCTAAAGATTGAAAAACCGAAACAAATCAAGGAGATACATTCTCATTGTTGTGAGTCAATTACAGAGAAAACAAGAGACTAATGTCAAACCTTGTTCCCCCATTTGCTGTTTTCAGTAAGATCAAGTGTTCCAGAACTCAATCCTAAGATGGAAACACTACGAGGACCGGTGTATCTATGTTCCATGTAAGAACCACTGTCCTGTTAAAGCAACAACATATATGAAACACATCCTTCATCTACTTATGATTCTCAAAACTCAGATTCTGAACTCTGTTTTGTTAATTACTTACTGGGAATCCAGTGACAACACCAAGCATAACAAGATGATTCTCTCCTGATTTTAATGTAACCGGTTTCTGAAACACAAAACTCTTCTGTTCATGGCTTCCATGTCCATTTCCTAGTAAAGAAAATATCATCAACATTGCTCCTTTTCATATTCTTAGATCAATTTTGCATGATTCTTACCAATGTATTCTCCGTTTAGCCAAACGTGTAACGCGTGTCCAAGACTAGCAATTCTCACACTAGTCTTAACTCCTATCTTCTTAGGTAAGTCATTCTTATCAATCTTGAAGCTACAAAAGCAAAAAATTAAACTTCAAGATTCTCTTTCTCTTACAAATCACATGAAAGTGAGTGAGTCTTTTATCTACCTTGTTGTGTACCATCCATAGTCTGTCTTGTCTTTAGTCAAACCGTAAAGCTCAACAGGTATGTATGAGTCACCTTCAAGCTTACTAGGCAATGTCTCAGTGAACACTTTGAAATCAAACTTCTTGTTTGCCTTTTTAGACTTCATAAAGTTCCTTGATGTATGTTGAGAAACAATCTGGTCTCCATCCAAAACAAACAAGAACGTGTTAAAAGACTCTGTTTTCTCCCCTTGAAACAAACCGAAATTTTAATGCTTTTTTCTTATTCACCTGTGCAGTGTTGTAAACAACAGTTTTACAATCTGGAAGAATACTAATTGAACGAGGCGCTACCACGAATTCTTTCCCTTTGAATTTAATGGTTTCCGCGGCTTCTGTGTTGTTGTTAGCCAAGAAAGCTGCGCAAGATTTGGTTCCAGGTTGTTCGTAGTATCGAATCTGTAAATTACAAAACAGTAAAGAAGTTTGAATCCTTTCAAACATTTTTGAAAACGATTCACAATCTTTTTGATATACCTCTGTATCTTTTCCAGGCTTCTCGGTTCGAGGTTGACCCCAAAGAAGTGGTTTCTTGCATAGGTTAAGAGCATTGTGAAGATGTTTAAGATGACCATACTTAGGCTCTCTCTCTAAACCATATTCATCAAGTGGTGCATCATCGTAGTATCGAGTGGTTACATAATGTGCTGAAGTTCTTCCAAAGTTAGTCCCTCCATGGTACTACAACATCATATAACACATTAAATCTCCATTTCATCAAAAGCATTGAAATCATTTTTTTTTTTACTGGGAGATTCAGAGCCCGTGGACCTCTAATCCCTTCAGGGTGGATCAGACATGAACGGGGTCATAAAAGTTGGAATATTTGCAAAGATAAGATATTCAAATGCGGACATTATACCATGTAGTAATTCACATGGCTACCGTTCTTGGAGAAGAATCGAGCAACTGAAAAAGCGATATCTTCTACCGATCTTTGAGTTGGTGGATCACCAAACACGCGAAACCTTTCACAAAAATCCTCAAAATATCAAATCTTAAAGTTTTATACATTTTCCAAATCAAGAACTACAAAACACTTACTGAGTAGTCCAATTCTCTGTCCACATAGATGGTTTGTTTTCTTTGTTCGGACCGGGGAAAGTATCACCACAATGTCTTCCATTACAAGCATTGATCTAATTCATCATCATCATCAAATCAATTTAATAAAATTCTTTCAAACGCTTGATGATAACTTCTTTGAATAAAACGCATAAACTTTACCATAGGATCGGGAGCATCGTTCTGCTTGCACATAACCCATGGGATCCCAAGATTCATTGAGTCCACAAGTTTAGCTGCCCACTTTATATACTTTAATCCATCTTTTTTATACGCACGTTGAACTGCACTATACTCATTCTCTATCTGCAAAATTCATAATGTTTTATTTACAAAAAAAAAAATTGAAATTTTATAATGTTTTATTTTTTGTTACCTGTCCTAATATAATGGGGCCTCCTTGTGATGCAAACAATTTTTCCTCCTTCATTTTATCTAGTATCATCCGTACATATCTCTCTGTATGTTCCTACAATAGTTATTTTTGTCACATCTTTTAATCCGTTTTTTTTCACCGAAAATCAATTTTATTAAGTTGGTAACGAACTTTCCGGTAGGGAAAGCCGATAAAAAACCAAATTGCTTACATGGATAACAAAATTACGGTTCTTTTAATCTCTTTTGATTGTAACAAATGAAAATACATTTTGACATTTATTATATGTTATATATACCTTGAATTCTGGATTATTTGTACGGAAGAAAATACCAGGAACTTCTCTAAGCCAATAAGGAAGTCCTCTGATATATATATATAAAAAATGAAGAGATTTTATAAAACATTAAAGGAAGAAAGGAGAAATCAAAATTTTATAAAAACCAAATAATGAAAAATATGATTTTACCCATGAGTCCATTCAGCTTGGATAAAGGGTCCTAGCCTCAAGGTGACATACATGCCATTCTTCTCGATTAGTTTTATGAACTTCACTAAATCAGCACGTCCAGAGAAATTGAACTAGTGCAAAATAATACAAAAATCATCTACAAATTCATGTGTTTTAATGTTTTATATGAACTGAAATTGTGTTTTTATTATACCTTCCCTTGTTCGGGTTCATGTAGATTCCAGAAAACATACGTTTGAATCGTGTTCAAGCCGCCTTGTTTCGCTCTCTTGATGATATTTGGCCACATCTATATAACAAAACCCAAATCACATAATCTCAATATCAATACAAAAAGAACAAAACATATAGTATATTATATATATAACTAGGTTTTATTATTTGAATGATTGAAGTTATACTTCAGGAGTGCTTCTAGGATAATGAATAGAACCAGAGTAAAGAAGTTCTCTTTTTCCATCGATGATCAAAGAAGTTCCATCATAAGTCACATCCTTATTGTTCTTCTTCTTCTTTGTCTTAACATCGTTTTTCGAAGCAAAGGAAGAAGGAGACGAGACGAGAACAACCACAAAAACGGCCATTAAAAGCCATCGATCAAGAGAAGGTTTTCTCATTTGACAACCTAACTTTTTTCGTTAGAACAAGAAGATAATAAGTCTTCTTGGAACCTCGTCCTTGTAGGAAGATTTTAATTTAAAAAAAGATACAAGGAGAGCTCAAATAACAAGCTCTGAAGAAAGAAGATGATATAAGAGAGAAAATGTTTCGCAACTCAAAATTTTTTTTTCAAGTTTCCAAGAGAATTTTTCGCGTCTGAAATAGAATCCACCGTTGTAACTAAATGAATCTCTTTCTCTTTTTTGATATCGAATTTTTTGTTTTATGTTTGCTATTTTTAGAAGGTTGTTACGTTTTATACCCTATTCTTCGCCTAATGTAGTGGACAAAAACATAACGATTTTGTTTTTTTTACCGATTCTCTTTAACGTTCCGACAAGATTTTTTAAACTGATCTAATACTGTTTCTTACTGTGAGAGATTTACAAATTTTGATTTTAACTACTTCTTAAGTGTTATTTTTAGAAAAGTTGTATAACTTATACATTCCTAATGTTTTTTTTTTGTGTCGACTCACATTTCTAAACTTCCAATGTTTATTTCAATATAAACTGGCTCGAAAAGGAATAACACTCTAATCATATTTGATAACCTATATTACGTTTATAATATAAGATACTTTTTGTGTAGTTTCGATAGTTTATGAGGCTGGTTGGTTGAAACTGGTACTGTAAAATTTTATTTTAAACTTTTATTTTAAAAACTTTAATGAATGTGATTTTTAAAAATTTTAAAAGTGACATATTTTAGATTTTAGAAAATTAGTCGGCAAAGAGTTAAAAGTGAAGAAATGGTTGTGAAAAATTTAAAAGTGAGATATTATATTATACGATTCAGATTGAGATTAGTTCCAATATGGTCGTTAAATTGTAAATAAAATATTGTTTAAAACCTACAAAAGAACTAGTATAGGTTTCTATATAAAAGTTTGATAAAACAATGGGCTTTAACGTATAAACTAATGAGTTTTCTTAAATATAAAATAATGAGTTTATAATTATCCATTACTAATGTATAAATAAAAATTATTCGGTCTATTCCTAACCTGTTGGCATTGAAATACAGCTTCTCTCAATGTTACAACCTCCGCTTCTAAGGGAGTTCTCACGGGATCCTTGGTAGTAGACCCCTGAATGTATGGTTTGTTGTCGGTTGTGACTAATATCCAGGCAATACCAATATGATCTTTTTCAGAAAGCCATGATGCATCAGCCATACATTGAAAGGATTCATTATTGTTGGCATAATGAGAGACCAAGTTGTTACCTAGAGCCAAAGTATCTTATGCTTGGTCCTTTTTGTTAGCTGCAATCCATTGATTCATATGTACTAGAGCCCTGCTAATAATATCCGGGATAGAGCTTCTCTTGTTGTCGAAGATAATTTCATTTCTCGTTTTCCATAAACACCAACCAATAATTGCTGAAAGATGAAGCTTTTGACCTTCACTATCCTCCTCTATATCAAAAACTCCTTGAACATTATTGACTAGTTCAATGTCTTGTTCATTTTAAGTCAATGTTTTTTTTAGTCTTATATTATCATGATAAATAATATAATACAAGTTTTATTAAATTGAATAATAGAAGAAAATGAGCGCCAATCACGTTCAAGCATGTCATATGGTAAAACAAATTAATTTAAATTTTGCTTAATATAAAAAATTAAAAAGATAATCTCTTTGCAACTCGAAACCGTTCATTTTTTTGTTTTTCTTAGTGCGGCGGCTTTATTATCATATCTCTTCCTTTTCGACTAGTCTTATCAAAATTGATTCTTTAGGGTTTTGATTGGATCCGTATACGCATTTTTTCCCAATTTACAGATCAAATTTTGGGAATTTGCATATAAATTTGTATTGGGTATTGTTGAATTGCTCTACTTGTTGCAAAAATTAGGGATTTGATTGAGTATTTGGGTTGATTCGGCGAAGTTTGTATATCGGAAAAGAATCGATTTTGAGGGTTTGGTGAGTTAATGGAAGAAGGGGAAGTAAATTTCTCGAAGCAGGAAGTGTTTTCGAATTCGGATATGGCAATGGGTGAGTTATTGCCCACCAACTGTTCGATGGAAAGTTTCTTTGAAGGGCTTCTCATGGATTCTTCTCAAGCAACTGCTTGTACTCACACTCATACCTGTAATAAGCCCACGGGAACAGAGAGTACTCATACCCACACTTGTTTCCATGTCCACACTAAGATTCTCCCTGAGGAGAGTGATGAGAAAGTTGTTTCTACTGATGATACAGCTGAGTCTTGCGGGAAGAAGAGACCTTTGGGAAACAGAGAAGCGGTTCGAAAATACAGAGAGAAGAAGAAGGCTAAAGCAGCTTCTTTGGAGGATGAGGTTATGAGGCTTAGGGATGTGAATATGCAGCTAGTGAAGAGGTTGCAATGTCAAGCTACCTTGGAAGCTGAGGTCTCTAGGCTTAAGTGTTTGCTTGTGGATTTAAGAGGAAGAATTGATGGGGAAATCGGAGCTTTCCCTTATCAGAAACCTGCAAATAATCCTTCTTTCTCACAGATAATGATGAATCCGTGTAATGTACAATGCGATGATGGGGCTCATTGCCTTCAGGATGGGTATGGAGGGAATAGTAAAGAAGGTGGTGCATCGATCAATGAACAAGGTTTAAGTGGTTGTGAGTTTGATCAGCTACAATGCATCGCTAATCAGAACTTAGGTGGCTATGGAAACGGATCATTCAACAATGCCAATGCATCTGGCTCTAATAAGAGAAATGGTGACGCTTTTATACGAAACTATCTACTCTCTAAATAGAATAGTTCATCATTTCTCTTGATAGTTGATTGATTCATGGAACTAGTATGAGTGAGCTCACACATGCTTTTGTTCTTCAATTTAGGTGGGCATCATGCTCCAGGACCGGTTTGAAGTGTGATCAAGCGTGTACCATCTATTTCACCAGCATAGGTATTATATCCCAAATAAGTTGTGTCGTTTCAGCCTATAGCATCAGGTTCCTTTGTGATCAGGAAGTTATCGATATGACGCTTGAATACTTTGTGATTGCTAAATTACAGCTTTAAGGAGTTGGTGGGAAGTTTCCTTGATTGCTGTGAGTGAGAGATCTCTGGACAGGTGAGTTTCAAAAGGTTCGCTTCCTGAGATCTTACGCCTTATCATATGCATAAAAAGAACAAATATATGTTAGGGTTCTTAAAATGTTATTGATTAATAACCACAATTCTGTATTACACATGATTTCAGCTTCCCATATATTGCTTGGTGAAGAAGGGTGCTTGAGGTCTTAGAAGATATGTCTTTGCTCTGCTCTGCTCTAGTCTTAGTGGGACATTGCAATGTACTCAGACTAATGTGTGGTACCAATTTGCTTAGCAAACTGTGGTGTTCATCTCAATGTGATCAATCGTTTAAACCAGTCTCGAAATCGGATTTTGCAATAAGGTTTAGTGAACCATCAAACTGAAGAATGATGAAGCATACACACCACTTGTCTATATAAATTGGCTCAACACGTTAATGACAATTATAAACGAAAGTTATGAGCTAACCATGCAATGCGGTTTATTTTATATCCACACACGGCACGCATTTTACTATGGGTTCGAACTTGTAGGCCCAATTATATGGCCCGTTATTTTTCACTTTCAAAAGATTTTAATTAGTGACAACTTAACTAATAATTCCATTTCATCATGCTAATGATTAAAATGAGTAAAAGTCAGCTATCAAATTTGCATTATCTTTTTGTATTAGGCGATTCCACCGAAATATTAGGCCTAAGGAACAAAAATTATAAACTTTTCTTAATTCTTGAACAATACGACAAAATTACTTTCTTTTCCTTCCACAATTATTTGGGCAGCTAACTCAATATCGTATAATCTTCTAAAGTAATGTCATTTATTTTATGTTCATTTTTATATTAAATACAACTAAATCACACAAAATAAATATAAGATCATCCCATTCAAACATCATCTTTTTTTACTTATGATCAAGGTTTCGTGGACCTCTGATCTTTTGAGACGGGTGAGATAATTTGTCAAACTTTGACGTGTCAATCCCTCCTAACACAGTTTAAACCCGTAAACTTTTAATATTAACACACACGAAGAAACACGATACTAGTTCATATCACCATACAAATATACATTTTTAAATAGGTCTTAATTTAACACAAAATGGAATAAACAATACAAAAACAACAAAAAACACACTTAAAATTTACGTAAAAACATCAACACCAAAAACAAAAAGTCTCACCACATAATAATTTATAAAAAGAACAAATCACATAACAACACAAGCGGTGGCGTTTTCATCGCTAAACGCCGTAGTATAACGAACCTCGGTGGAGCTAGCACGTGCGAGTCGGTTCACGTGTGGATCATACTCAGTGTTCCTAACGTAACCAACCGGAGCTCTATAGTCATAAACACCAGAGGCATAAGGATGAGCCACAACGTCATAAGGCACAAAAGGATAAAGCTCGGCTCTTTTGCCTGTCCGGTGAATGATCCTAGCCACCACTTTGTTTGGCTCAACGTAGCCAACCACTGTCACTTTCTGAGCCTTTGGCTCGATGGTTATGTCTCTTACTCCTTTCATACCTTCTAAGGCTCTCCTCACTTTCCTCTCGCATCCTTCACAGTCTATCAAAACCCTCACGTCCACTGTCTAGTATATGTCTCCAACATAAACATATCTTAGTTTTAGTTTTGTAAGAAAGATATTTTAACAAATGTTATTATGGTTTAGTCTTTTTACCTGTAGACTTTTGTGTCTCTTGGAGCTTCCATTGGAGCAATCGAAGTATTCAGAGACGTGATCAAGAACACCCATTTTTATTCTTCTTTTTGGTTTTGGGAGGATATAAACTTTGGAGGTTTTGATATATGATATGATTTTTTTTTTGTTATTGTCAACAAAAAATGAGTGTAAAACGTTTTATAATACGACTCACCAAACTCTATCGGAGCATGATTAATGCGGGCCTTTTAGGTGGGTTTTTAGGGTCGGTTAAGAGACGGTATTTTAGTTTTTAATTAAAAAACTAAGAATCGTCTCTTAAATAAGAATTTTAAAAGACGGTTCTTAGTTTTTTTAGTTAAAAACTAAAAAATCGTCTCTTAACCGATCCTAAAAAACCCGCCCCAAGGAACTGTGGTTTTCGACCATATATTTATATTTATATGTGCTTGATATTTTGTATAAACTTTAGTGACTTGTGTGAGTTTGACTCTCGAACAACAAGAAAAAGGCAATAATATATATAAATCTTCTTATAAAAAGACTTTATAACCTATAGGTCGCTTTTGTTACATATGCAGCTCCAGTGAGGCAATAATTTTAAAAAAAAAAAACTTGACAGGCAGATGATGTAGACATTAGTTTGTAATATATATAATTCATGTTGACGAAAAAAATGTATATATATAATTCATGTTATGCTATTGATCGATATGATTGATTTTAAGATATCTCCTCTCGTAATAAATTGAAATCTGACCAGACAAATTACATAATTGATGAATAATAATTTGGGCTTAGAAGTTGGAATCTAATGCTCATGTTACGTAATGGTGGACCACTCTTGACATGTTTATTAACAAAAAAAATAAAACGAACGTTTCGACATCATCTTTTTCGTTATGGTTTTTAATTATATGAAACATTTAATTTTTTCCCTCTAACCCCATATATTACCCTATGGTAACCACATCTCTTTTTCAGTTTTTTTTTAAAAATATTATTTCCTTAATTTCGCAATTTTAGTATGTGATGTGATTAAAGATAACTAATATGGTCCGTAGAAAATAACAAAAACAAGCGATGCATGTAACCTTTTTTCTCCACGGCCCATTAGGATCATGAACTAAAACGTTTTAGGCTGTCTTGTCGGCAAAATTTATGGCCCATTACATATTTCTAGGCGAAAATAACGAAGGGTGACAAAACTTTCTCCACTCTTTTTAAAACTTTGGTTTTCTAAATCGTAAGCTTACCAACTTCACTTCCCAATTGGTCATTCTTCAAATAATCAATTTAGCATTGCTATGAATTCTGAAGTAAAGAACCAATTATGATTATGAACGAAACCTCTTCCCAATTATCAAATCAAATATCTTCTTATAACGTAATAAAATTAAAGAAATAACGATAGAATTTGAGTACAGAAATATAATGTAAAGGTCGAATTTAATGGAAAAGACAAAAGGAAATGAGTAGGAACTATAAAAAAAGCTTACGTAATTTATGCATGAGTATTGTGTGTGACAGTTCGTGAGCCTTGATACTTTAAAAGCATGATTAATGTGGATTTTTTAGAGTGGGGTTATTAGGGTCGGCGAAAAGACGGTATCTTAGTTTTTAAATAAAAAACTAAAAACCGTCTTTTAAATAAGAATTTTAAGAGACGGTCTTTAGTTTTTTCAGTTTAAGACTAAGAGACTGTCTTTTAACCGATTTTAAAAACCCATCCTAAAAGACTCGCATTAATCATGCTCTAAGCCTTTTGAAAACTAGAAATAGTCCAAAGAAAAAGATATATATACGTTACCAACAACTTCTGCTTTTTTAAAATATTTCGAATATTAATTTATTTGAACACCGAAAGAAAACTAATAAACCGGAAAAAGTGGGAAACATATTCAATGCGTCTGTCCGAATCGTCCGGTTTATTGCACGAATAAAGTTCACTACCATCGAAGACAACTAAAGAGAAACTCTTTTCATCAACAAAAGTCTTGTAGGTTCAGCTTTTATTATACGTTTACCAAAACGGTCAATTGATTTGAAAAAGAAAATATAAATCAAATCAATTTTAATATCATGTACTTGATTTGTCAAATTATTGTTATTCGTGCCAAATAGGTTGCATGAAAATGGTATTTCACGTAATAGTTTAAGAATTAAGACTAATTTTAAAAGGCATTTTGGTCTTCAAGGAAATGTAGAAACCAAAGACAGAGAAATTTTATGTATTATTTAGAGAAAAAAATGTTATATGTTTTAACAAAAAAACCCTTACATGTGAAGAAATAAAAGTTGATGAGAATGAGGATGAATCTTGTTTCGTAGTCAAAGTTGCACGATAAATGGTTGAATAATTATTTAATATTTATTCGATTTTTGTTAACCAAAGTGGAACTCTTACCAAATAAAAAGGTAAACATTGTAAAAAAAAAATGTAATTATCAAAAAAGAAAGCAGGAAATAACAATGACTTTGCCTTTGTCCATTTTGGTTGATTTTCTCGAGAACATAAGAGAGTGAAAAAAGAAAAAAAAAAAGAGAAAGAACATTTCAGATGAGTTTCGTGTGTCGGTGTCCATCGTAGATTGTGACACGAAGCTGACACCTTTGCATGGCCACGAGAAACCACCCCCACTCTCTAAAACCCTAATCTCTTTTCTGTTTTTGCATCACTTTTTATTTTGTACAACTTTTAAAAAAAATGACGAGAAACTTGCGATTTCAAAATAAACAAAATATTTTCGAATATTTTTATAAATCAATTATTTATTATTTTTAATAACTTCGAAATTGTTGTTATAATTTTTTTTTTAAAATTAACGGTCAAATTCATATCTACGACGAACTATACCTAATCCTGAGTGATCTCACACTCCACGGATAGACTCTTTCGCTAGATATTTAAATGGGTCGAAAGAAGAATCCATATCTATGTAGGCGAACAGAAACATCGCAAGGTAGTTCTCTCCGATAGGATTTATAACATGTTTTTAAGAAGCAATTCATCATTACCATTAGTCCGCGGTGTTTCGCTCTATAAAAAAAATTTCGAAATTCGTGAACTATTACATGGAGTCTATTTGCATATCGGTGTCATTTCTGAAACGACTTAAATGTATCTCGTGAACTTATCGACATGGACAATAACGGTGGACCATGTGTTTACAAACATATGCGACAATGCAAGATCTGCGAAGGACAGTCATATACCGTTCATTATGTTACGTATATATATCTCTGAGATTTATAGTATTATTTTGTTGACAATCATTCAGCCTAGGAACTCGAAACCGAGTATTGATTGTATACATGTACACAAATATACACAATTGCTAACATACGTCTAAGCGTAATATATATAACATATGGTATTACTCGTTACAACGTGATATATTATTATTTGAATGCGTTTGGCCATGTCCGAACGTTTTGAACAAACATGGCAAACGACTATTGGGCCACGAGAAGCAAGGCTGATTCTTATGATTCAATAATATAATTATATTAAAGTTTTTGGTTATTTTGGCTGGATGAATTTTAGCGATGACTTAATTATAATTAAGTTCTCAGTTATTGGATGATTTTATCATTAACTATTTTTTTATTTTGGTGTGAAGAACTTATCATGAATCCACTGATTTCTGCTGCTTCGGTTATTGCTGCTGGGTTGGCTGTTAAACACCATCGCAAACAGTCTTACAACAAAAGTAAAGTCAAAAAACTCTTTACTCTCATTTAAGCACCACAGTTGCGTTGTCTTCCCTAGCGGAAGACATTTGACCGGAACTTTATGAAATGAGTTTGTTGACAAAAAAATAAGTATCTTGCTTTTGCTTTGCGGTTCGTGTAAAATAACCAATATGTTTTAGGTATATCTCGGTTTGACCAATGTTTTGAGATGTAAATAATTTTAAAAGTGGAGTTGGAATAGGACTAATCGGCAAACACGGGAACTGAATGGAACACAAGAGTGGTGTGACTGTCACGATGCGTATGTGACAATATGATCGAACGTAATGTAAGGCTTTATGCGCAGCCGACGTTATAGTATAGTGTACTATTTAATTGTAAAGGAAACTTCATAGTAACTGCACGAACGAGTAAAACAACGAACTTAATATAGTTCCGATAAGTAAACATCTTTAGGACGAAACAAAAGAGTTGTAGGGTCGGTGTCGTTTTGTGCAAGGATTTTCAAAAGTAAGATTAGGTTAATGTCCTCACGTCCATCGTTATCAATTTACATCGGACTAAACTAATAGTTAGCTACTTAAAAATATTACTTGTATAAATAAAATGTTTTTTCATTCAAAGATGGTTGGTGTCAAGCGATGATGTTATGGATAAATCAAGCGTAAAAATAATAATTAATGATGGCTATTGAAAATTCAACAGATCGTGTTTGATTAAATCAAATGTATCAATATATCAACCACTTAAGAAAAAAATGAATATTGACAAAGTGTCTCGGTAATATTTGACGTACCAATAGAATGTATCTATCATCTATAATAGATGAATAGATCGATGGATTTTGTTCGTTTCTCTCTTGCACACATCACATTGACAAAAAAGGTATATATATGACTATAATTTTCAAATAATTACCGGTTTTTAAGATATACAAAGTCTAGTCAAATTTCATACGTTTCATGAATATATGTGACAAACATTATCAAATTTAACATCCAAATATAAGGAATCGTAAACAATTTTTTGTAGAAACTTTTGTGTTTGAAGTGTGAAATGAGGAAAATTAGAAGACTTATTATATAGGTCTACGACTTGATTGATTTATGTCGTAAAGGAGTCCTAAATCAATCATATATAAACATCCATACAAAAATCAACGTGTGAGATATGTCCAATGATTTCATTTATGGTACGTTCACATTTTGATTTGATTGCTTTCCGATTATGTTGTTCCGTGGAACCATTGCTTTAGATCCCTTGGACTAAACAAGTAAACAATTATATGTTTCGAATGAATTGCTTTAGGTTGCCTTTTGGTTTTGCGATATGGCCTAGCTTGTGTAACACCGCATATCACTTTAGAATGGTATCTTTCTACTTCATGTTCTTCGCTCTTTCAATTTGAATCCATTGGAGATAAGTTTTTAGATCCATCATGACGTTCAAGGTCTGTAGACCTCTAATCCCCTAAGACGGGGTCAGACCATACAGCATGTAAGATATTCGTTTTTGGCGAGCCAACCCCTTCCAACACAGCTCAAACACGTGACATCTTATTTTAATAGAGGAACTTTTACCACTAGACCAACACTTTGTTGGTGGTGCGTGAACATTTCATTAGGCAAAAAACCATTTAACCTATCAATGGTTTATGAGCTTATAAGCATCGCCATGCATCACGTGTGTTTAGCTAATCACCGGTTATACAAAAGCGAGATTATATAATTTAGAATAGATATGATTCGCAACTATTGCTAAGTGTATTGGTTTATATGGAAGATGCAATGTATCATGACGTGTAGCAAATGCTAGAGATGTGGAATTTTGATGTTTTTTTGTCTACTTTCCTTTTTTTCTTTTAGGGGAAACGAATCAAACACATCCTACTATGTACCAAGAATCAGGCGACACACACTCGAATGATAGCTATAATAGTCAACAAAGTGTCTCTAAAATTCATCCAATATCTAAAGCATTATGATAGTATACTATAATTTACTTATTAGAGAATGACATATTATAGTTGAAATTTTCACATGGTTGGTCCTGCACCATTCCTCTAGCATGTATTGTGTCATAGTTCATAAATATGGACCCTTCTCTCCATGTTTTCTAAAGGTAGCCCATCATCTTCTTTTTTGTGAAATTACAAAATTTTCTGTAAAACTAAATCTTCCAAATGTTTTGTTATCTGCATTTATCATAATAGGAAATATCTTTCAAGATACTAAATTTTGATTCCCAAAACAAGTATTTGTAAATTTCTTTTCATTTAGGGCAATCACAATGCAAATTGTGAAAATTGGTTTATAGAAAGCGTCATTACTAAGAAATTAACTTTGGTTGCATAATTGGATAAGTAATCATTGATAGTTGAAATTCACATGATGCCCCGTAAGATAAATTTCTATTCTTACAAAGAGGGTCATTTTAATATTTTAATTTTGTTTTTCAAAAATGTCAATTTACATTTTTAATACAAATCTATCAACAAAATTTAAGCTTAACTCATTGTTTCAATGTATTAATTTTAAAAAAAACTTTTATAGTTTTATTTATTTATATAAGATCATTTATTTGTCGCATATTTCATAGTCATACTAAGAAATTATTTATAAAGTGAATCTAGCATTCCCATTAAATAATTTCACAAAGAACTAGCTAAGCCATATTTGACCAGAAAAATTTTAGTGGTCAACTAAAGCGTTTGGTATATGTGGTCTCATTTAATTAGTATGAATTTCAAATCATCTGTGCAATTTTAATTAAGGGACCTTTTAATTAATTTGTGTTAGCCAAACATTTTATAAAAGTCAATTCTCTAATATTGAGAGCATCTCTATGTGTGAGACTCTCAAAAAATCCAAGACTATTCATGGATTCCACCATTTCTGATTTAAAAAAAAAACAAAAAGAAAACAAAATTTCTAACCAATCGCGGACCACCACGTGTCGTGGGACCCGCGAAAATAGTTAAGAATTGATCATTAACCTAGGATTTTAAGGACTCCAAAGTCCAAAAATATGTAACTATTCATGGGTCCCACTCATGAATAGTTAAAGATTTTTGGACTAAGAACTACGGATGGAGATGCTCTGATTCTAGACACACTTTCCCAAAAACAGGAAGAAGTGTCGAGATAAAATCAAAGTTATTTCACAATTGTTAAACTTTATTAGTATAACGGCTTAGGAGTATCTATATAAAAAATGTCGATGTTTGCCTAAATTTATTAACTAATAAAGTTTCAATAGAGTGAGCTGTAAATTAGAATATAATTTTGGCTTTTTCCAATTTTGTTTCTTGGTAATATCTAAATTTATGCCTATGGTTGTGGATAGCAACAACAACAACAAAAATACTCAAAACTCCAATTATTTGTAACAAATGGACAATTGTTTAAAATTGCAGTTTCTTTCTTTATAATGGCATAACCATTTATTGAATAAATAATGGGTAAAAATTGGCTCTCGTTTGACTAATAAATCACAATTTCTTCATAAATAGAAGGAGAAGAAAATAGTGGTAAAGAAATTTTAGAAAATCAAATAATTCAGGCGTTTCAGATGAGTCATCTGACCAATTCAGAGTAAACAATAAATTTTTTAAAAGACAAATAATTATTATTAGTAAATAAACAAAAGGAAACAAAAATAAAAGTAAAAGAAAAACTCTGTGTGTCCTGCCATAATTCCACTTGGACTTGTATTTTTTTTATTTTCTCACTATTAAAAAGGAAAAAAAATTAAAATTTTTACTAAATAAAAGACAAAACGGCTCTGGCAAAAAATCTCTGACCTTGGAAAGACAAAAGTAGCTCAGTCACATAATCAGCATGTGTACGTCGTTTCTTTAGTGTTTAAATTGCTAATATCAAAAATGTAAACAAATTATTTTTCAAAATTAAGAAAACATTAACTAATTTTTATAATAATAATAATAATAATTATGTCAGATTAATAATAATCTTATCCTCTTCAACTTTTTTTTTATTTTGTTTCAGTTACTTTACTTCCTTTCACATCTTTTGTTTTCTTTTCGTCGTTTCTCATCAATACAAATCGACATATAGAAAGAGATATATATATAAATAATATAAAGTCTTTGTGCAGAGGTTACATTACATGCATTGAAATTGAAAAACCAAAAAGCTTATTTCTCCCGAGAAACAAGCTGATCTTCTTGCTTTTTGATTCCTCTTCTTATATTATAATCAAGATCGTTTCTAATCTTTCTCTGATCAAAAAGTTCAAAGCTTGAAGCTTTTTTTTTTTGCCCTTCTCTTTCTTGGCGGGAAACTCTGTGTATTAAAGAAATGGCGATACAAGCGCAGATGAGTCAAGTCGGTGGTGGGTCGGAGTTTTCTTTGATCGGAAACAATGGCGGAATCGGAATCGGAATCGGAATAGACCAGTCGTATATTAACGATTTCAACCAACAGGCTCTGTTTCATCAACAGCATCGTTCCCAGAGCTTTTTAACCGCTCACATGGAGAAACAGCAGCAAGAGATCGATGAGTTCATCAAACTACAGGTTCGTTATCAAATCATTTCAACGAAAGGTTCAGTTTTTAAAACATGGGCACTGATAAAGATTCGATCTTTGATTGAAAAACAGAGCGAGAGATTGAGATACGTGTTGCGAGAACAGAGGAAGCGAGAGATGGAGATGATCTTGAGGAAAATGGAAGGAAGAGCTTTGGTTTTAATGGCACAGAAGGAAGAAGAAATGGCGAAAGCATTGAACAAGAACATGGAACTCGAAGATCTCTTGAGGAAAATGGAAATGGAGAATCAAACGTGGCAGAGGATGGCTCGCGAGAACGAAGCGACGGTCGCGACGCTAAGCTCGACGCTCGAACAGGTTCGAGAGAGAGCCGCCGCGACGGTGGAGGACGAAGGGTCGTGTTGCGTTGGCGATGATGCCGGTGAGAGTTTACCGGCGATGAGTAGTTGCCGGAATTGTGGGTCAAACGGAGGAACGAGAGTGCTGTTTCTGCCGTGTAGGCATCTCTGTTGCTGCACAGTTTGTGAGGAAGGTCTTGTTGTTTGTCCGATTTGTAATGTCCCCAAGAAAAATAGAATCGAGGCGTTTGTTTTCTAGTTCAAGAATTTTCCCGAGAAAATTGGGTAAATCGGAAGATTTGTCTTTTTCTCTACTCCGGTGAACGGAGAGTTTTAACTCCGGGTGGATGACGTGGCGGAGAAGAAAAGAAAGCGAAGATTAGGAGTTATATAGAATAGGAGAAAATGTTTTCAAGAAGTAAATTCGGATTAGGGTTTTCTTTTGCCTTTCTTTTTTGTTTTTTTTTTGCATCAATGGAAAGAAGAAACCCATTTGGATATGATGAACATAAATCATATTTTCTTTGTCTCTAATGCGTTTTGGCTTATAATTTTTTGAATCATGCTTTCATATAAGTTTTACATATTATTTTTTATACTCTTTCTTTTTAAAATGTTGTTTTAAACGTTAATTTTTGTTTCGTCTTAAATGTCTGCAGATATTTGTAAAAATTTTCGATTTTATTTTTACTTTTTTTTATCTTATTAAATAATTAATTCAAATGAAATAAATAGGCATAAAATATAACATCTACTTATTTTTAATACTTGTAAAATCTTTTTAAAATATTAAAAAAAATAAGGGAGACTAATATTTTCTAAATAAACACCTCTTAATAAATTTTTTTTTCGTCGGAACTTTTTCATTAAGTAAGCGGTACAAGATTTTCCGCTAGGAAGAATCTAAAGAGATCCGTTTGTCTTACAAAGATAAAAGAAAAGAACCGTGTTATTGAATTACGGATAAATTGAAATACACGGAAACCAAGCAATACATCCGTCAAGAATGATAAAGTTAAAAAGTTTAAAACTCCTACATAACTGCATGAGAATAGTCGAAAGCTCCATTCCAGCCGATAAGCACACTATTGCCACTATTGAGACACGATGATCTCCGTAGTTTTAAAATTTTATGCTTGCGCCGATAGTCCCTGAAAAGGGTGATCATGAACAGAACGAGAGAAAACTCCCGCGGCTCTTAACCCATGACTACAAGATTCTTTGCCAAATAAAATCTAGCATGAATCGATGTCAAAAATGAAAAAAAAAGTCTCTGAAAGACAAAAAGATTGGATAGAAAACATCATTCTATTGTTGATGTTTATACCTCCTAGTAATTATGGATTAATAGTTTAAACTTTTCTCTCGAGAAAATGGAGAAAGTGTAACTATATTAATTATTTTCTTGCTATGATATGTGAAATGGTGCAAAAAAGAGGTGGGAGTAGAGTACGTAGACACGCGTATTGTAGAAAGTTGTAGGCATTATTATCGAGTCGTTCAATAAAATTCAATACCATAGTACAGTGACAAGAGATCACAATAACAAAAAAATTTATTAAAAAGAATCAGAGTTTTTGGCCTGACATGAGATTTGAGTTATCACACTTTTGTCCTAAACAGAAACATGTTTCATCGAACACTTGAGAAAAGCTTTTTCTTCATTATTATGGATTCTCTCGATCTTTGTTTCCACAGTTCTGTGCTATCTCCTATCTATCTATCTTTTTCTTGGACATAGACACACTCTCTGTTACCTATAAATATTACTAATTTATTAAAATTTATTATTACTTACACGTTCAATTTGTCAAATAAATTGCATGTAAAGATTGTTATCATATGTGTTGTCTATTTCTTTATGTTACATTTTTCTTTGGAAATGAATGTAGTTTTGCATTTTTTAGATTGTTGTTTTTTTCTTGGGATATAATGCAATTTGGTATTTGAGATTTTCTTATGAACACGAGTCTTGCAGATTTTGATTTTCCTAAAGCCTAATAGAAACGAAAATGGATAATCGGATATTTACTCATGGCCCGGCCCATTTGACCTCACTATATATTAAAAACCCTGATAATAAACAAATAACATTTTGTAGTTGCTTCTAAATTCATAAGATAGATGTAACAAACGTTCAAATGATCTTTGTTCAACATTCGTTTATTTCTTAAATAGTATTAGTTTATTTTATTTTTTGGTTGTTAAAATGTAGTTAGGTATATAGTGGTTTTTGGATAAAATAATAGGTATATAGTTGCTAAACAATTGTTATTTGTTTCTCTACTTAAAAAGAGTAAGAATTTTTGAAACTTATGAAATGTGAGTCACTACACCAACCAAGTGTTAGTCCAATAAATAATTTTCAAATTTAAGAGGAGGTTATGGACTTTAACTACGTTGGAATAGTTGGCTCGTCTAATGCAAATATATTATCTAGTTTGGCTTTGTCTCTAAAAATTTAGTGGGTCACGAGCTTTCAACCTCCAACAAAAAAAAATGTGAGTCATTCCTCTTACTTGTCTTTTTTTTTTTTGTTAACTAGTAGTCTACTACTATATTTTTTTCAGGAAAACACCGAGAGATATATAGGAGAATACGAATAATTGTGGTATAGTTTTGCAATTATCTTAAACGTTACATCTTAGTATTTTAGATAGTGTTTTTTAGCTCACGTATATCATATTTAGCCACGTAGATGCATTTGTTAGCTCATATAAACATTTCGACGTTGAAATAGTAATTTGGAAATTAGAAAGTGTAGGTAGTAGGTAAATAATTTACTTTTCCTTTTGTTGGACGAAATTTGACATTTAAAAAAAAAACTATAGTATTATACTTTTGCTTTATCATTTATTATTCTGACTAAAGTATGTAATTATATAAATTCGATCAATATATAACTTTAATTATATAAATTCGAACTTAGATCTATCTAACTTTGGCACGTTAAAAAAGTTGTTTTGCTTTTGTCTCATTGCTAATTAACGTAAGAATATTTAGGCAAATTGGGATTAATATTATTGGAAATGGGTTTTGTCTAATTCAGCATACGCTCGAATATCGAAATTAAGCATCTTTATATAATATCATTATAATATATATATTTTTTTATTAAATTTTAACATTATTATAAAATCTTCTTTTTGGATTATCCAAACATAAACCCACGTACTCCATTTTCTCTCTTTAAGACTCTTGACTCGGACCTTGTCGCTGAGAGAGAGAAGGAGAAGCCATGGAAAGGCTTCTGCAATCATCGTCTTCTTCCACAATCTCTCCTTACAAATTCCCGACGAGGGCGTCTCCTTTCCTTCCTCGCATCCGCACGTCGAGTCTAGTCTTTGTATCCTCCTCGCACTGGCCTGAGTCACACCGAGTCAGCTCAGTTTCCTTCAGCCATTTCCAGAGACCGTCACTGTATTCGCCTTTAGGGTGTAGCAAGAATAACGATTCCTTTAATGGGTCTCCTTCATCGTCTCCTGAAAGTGAAGAATAGAAACTGAATGTGAGCTCTGCTTCCGAGCAGCGAAAGGTATTGAATTTTCACATTTTGATCAGCGAAAAGTTACAAAAGTTTTAGACTTTACATCTATTGTCAATCCACATTAACGTTTGCTATATAGTATGATCCAATGCCCTTCATTATTCGCTTTACTATATAGTTTTTCTTGGGACGATCTTGGAACAAATTCAAGATTTTGAGCTTAAGGGTTTTAGTTGGGTTTGATGTAATTCGCTAAGAGAAGATTCCAAAGATAAGCAAAAAGTTTCAATTTTTATAGGGTTGTTAGTTGTAGAGAACTAAACCATCGGTTTCAAGATTCATAGAATCAGGTTCTTGTGGTTTAAGGATTTGTAATCATACTTCAACTTCTCTGCAGTATTATTGTTGCTCCATGTTTGTTGGAACTTAGATCATTTTGCTCATATGACTATAGAACTTATGTGTCTGTGTTTCTTTGCAGGCATTATCTACTGGGACGGTCATACTAATCTCTGCAGTAGCTGCGTTTTTGCTTAATCCGCTTCTTGCACCGCCTGCTTTCGCGAGCTTTCAAGCCGTAGCTAAATCCGGTTGGCTAACCAGTGCCTGGACTGGCTTCCTTGCTGGTTGTTTACACACGCTCTCAGGACCAGATCACCTCGCTGCTTTAGCTCCCCTTTCTATTGGTCGTACTAGAATTGAGAGTGCTGCTGTTGGAGCTCTTTGGGGATGTGGGCACGACGCAGGTCAAGTCATCTTCGGTTTACTCTTTCTGCTACTTAAAGACCGACTCCACATCGAAGTATTACAAACTTGGGGTACTAGAGTTGTGGGATTATCATCATCGGGGCAATGGGAATCAAAGAAGCTTCTCAAGTTCCAGCACCTTATGTCGCTTTAGAAACCGACATTAGCTTGGTACCAACAGAAGCCTTACCACCATCTCCTCAAAAGAAGAAAATTGGATTTGCTACATTTGCAACTGGAGTAGTTCACGGGTTACAACCAGATGCTCTGATGATTGTATTGCCAGCATTAGCTTTGCCATCGCGGTTAGCTGGGTCTGCTTTCCTGATAATGTTTTTGCTAGGGACGGTTATAGCGATGGGAAGTTACACCGTGTTTATCGGGTCTTGTAGTGAGGCTTTGAAAGAGAAGGTTCCGCGGATCACAGAGAAACTAACTTGGATATCTTCTGTTGTTGCTATTGCTCTTGGATTGGGAATTATCATCAGCCCTTTCTTTGGTTTTAACCTTTATTGAGAAAACTAAAGAAACTTCTTAAGGCAAATGAGACTAAGTTCAAATCTTTGTAGCTCTATAGTTTCTTTCGGTCAAATCCAATTTACTACTGATTCTACAGACAAGCAAGTGGATGTCACCAAATATATGGTATGTTTTCTTCAAGTATGAATGTATTTTTTTCTTGAAGTAAGAAGGTGTTTTCATTTGTGGAGAAATTTATGTACCAAGCCCAACCTTTTTTTGTTAAGTGGTGGACCTAAGGCCCATGATCGAATGGTACGAATATGTGTTGTTTGCAAATAGCTGAAATCTGAAATAGTAAAGGAACCTAAGACCAAGATTATCCTTGTCCTTAAGAACAAGAGATCCACAAAAACTATAAAACTTAGATGAAATGTCTTAATAAAGAAACAAATTAAGTTTATCCTTGTACGCTCACGAATCCCACTAAGACGTGGCGGCCCGTGATTGGTTCATATTAAAAAAAAAGAAAGTTAAAGACACTTTGTGTCCTATCAATAATGATGCTCTAATGTTTTGTTTTTATTTTAACAAACAAATTGAAACACAACTTATGCACATTTAAAACATTAAGATCGGTGGTGAATTCTTTTATTTTTCACTAGTTGGATGAAATCTCTCTACACAATTTTTTTTGTCAGCTAGTCGGATCACAATCGATCGATCCGGTGACCCTTTAAACTTTATAGGTGTAAACTTACATAAACGCGAGTATCAGAATTCGAAACCACGACTTTAGACTTGATGAAAAGACACTTTGCTACTAGACTAAAGATCTTCCTCGAATTCTCTCTACACAAATAAATTTATACTATTGAAGATTTTTAAAAGTAAAATGTGTGGTGACCAAAAAAATAAAAGTTTAAAAATATTGGCCGTTAGATAGATGATGCGATGAATCAAAAAGATAAAGTTGCACAAAAACGAGGACCATCTTTTGAAAGTACTGGAAAAAGACAGATGTTTGTAGATCAATCTAGCCGTTACCAGATAAGACACACGTGTCAAGATTTGTGTGGATTAGTGAATAGTTCTGACCTGTCTTTTACCCAACTGATGTGGAAGCAGTGAACGTGGATGTTTTTGGAGATGAATAATTAATTGCTCCATATGTATGAAATATTTGATGTTTTAGAAAAAACATTTGTATTAAATTTGTTGATGTTTTCATATTTTAATTTAAAATTAATTATTTTATTATGTTTTTAGTATTTTATATTTTGAATAATGTTTTATCATTTTTTGAATTAAAGTTAAGTTAATAATAAATAGTATTTTTGTTTATAAAATAGTAAAAATTAAATGATTTTTTTAATCTATGCGTAAAGTCCTAAAACATCCAGTAATTTGATGAAGAGGGAGAATTAATTAATTGATGTTCGTTAATATAATAAACCCAATGTTCAAGAAAACGTTAGACGCTAAGGTGACCTAACGCCTAGCGCCTAGAAGGATTAATCAGTGCCTAGACTATTTTTAGATGGTTTATACGTTTACAAAAACAAAATATATTTTTCCAATATATAGCATATCACATGTTATTAAATATAGTTCATAATATATCTTAGAACATAAACATCTATTGAAAACCTAAAAAATATTACATTGTGAATGAAAATTAACCAAAAGATGAGTTTTATACATATGAATAGTTTTAATCATACATTTATGAAACTAAAACTTATAATTATATTATATGTACAAAATAAATGTTAAGTAACTTGTATTAAGCTACAGACGGAAAAAAAAAATAACATGTATTTTTGTATGGCCGCCTAAACCACCTAGATCCGTTTAGGTCTGTCTAGACCCGCCTAAGTCCGCTTAAACCCGCCTAATAATATTGACGTCTGATTGTAGCGCCTAGGAGATAATCGTCACGGTTTATGAGCGTCTAGTGCCTAGACGGCCGCCTATACCGCTTTTTAGAACATTGAATAAACCTCTTCTTTTCTGGCAAAATAAAATATATAATTAAGGATAAACAACAAAATCATGTAAAGATATGATGATAATGCATATTCACATGCAATGATATTTGCGGTTAATCAACAATTATACTCCAACCTCTTATGCACCACGGAGATTTAAAATTTTAAGGATTATTGTATATCGCAAGACTGGCCACGATTAATTGTTTTGTCTTCGAATTATGTGAAATATATCGGAAGATGATAATAGAGATCTTATTGTATTTTAAAACTATAATGATTTTTTTTTTAACAAACTACTATAATGATTTTTAAATTAGATTTTCGTAAATAATCATGATCATGAATAACTAGGTTACAACGATGATCTTGAAAATTATAAGACATGCATGTTTTCTTTAGTCTCTGTTTTGCATTTTTTATAAACAACTTGATGTATAAGAATCATTGTTGACCAATTAAAGAAATTAAAGTTGGCATAAATCAATTATAAATTTCTGGCAAATAAAATGCATGATTAAGGATAGACAAACAATAATCGATTTATAGTATGCAATTTTTCTTCATTTGTTGCATTTATTTTATTTAATGATGTTTTCTGCAAAAGAAATCAATTTTACGTGATTTTTTTTTTTTGTGCACAACGAGTATTTATATTTTATAAATTTATGTATGTCAACTTTAAACATCATATAAAATGAAAATCGACGTTTGAAATTGACTACTAAATATAAAGATATATCCGACATCGAAAATATGATAGAGCCTAAGTAATATATAAGTAACATGGGTCAATCCACTTGTTGCCAATTGGTTTTGAGTTAGAAGCCCATAAAACTTAACGTGGTATCAGAGTTCAGATCCTAAACACACGTTGCCCCCACTGAACCAAAATCGATCCGGCCCATCGAAAGAGGCCCGATCGATCTGAACCAAAATCGGTCCGACATGGAATTATTTCGGCCGATCTAACCCGAATTTAATGCTATACTGGGATACTGTCGATATTAATAGTTATACGGACCATTATCTCGAGGGGGCGTGTAAAGATATATCTCACATCGGAAATATGATGGGAACCTACTTAATATATAACTAATATGGACCAATCTATTCATTGTCAATTGATTTTGAATTGGAAGTCCATAAAACTTAACACGAAACTATTTGAAATTAGCCGTTTACAATACACTTGCGAATACTAACTAACCATGCACGTTTTCTATAGTCTTGAAACTGTTTTTTTTATAACAACTTGACGTAATTAACACAATAACCATTTTTTGACCAATTAAAGAAATTCAAGTTGGTATAAAGAATCACACATCGAATTAGTACAAACAAACATTAATTGATTTATAGTTTGATGGTACAAACACCATCATATTCTAATTATTTTGTGGATTATTAAACCATCATATTGTGATTTCGTTTATTATTATCTTTTTCTGGGAATCATAAACTGGCTGTTAAATTATTTGAAACTCGGTATTTTACAAGTATAATCGTGAAAATAATAACCAATCATGCACGTTTCCTATAGTTTTTAATCTGTTTTTTTAAAAACAACTTGACGTAATATAAGTATTTCGTCGACTAGATTAAATAAATTTAAAGCTGGCATAAGAATCACACTTCAGATTACAAAATCGAATAATCTATTTATAATTTTGATCGTGTAAATATCTGCGGATTATAATTGTTTATATAATTTTATTTATTTGTATTACCGCTGTTACTTGATTGGAATAACCTTTGTTGTAATACATTTTGAATTGTGAATATTAATTACAATTATCAATGTGTTTATAAAGTAGACACAAGTATTTCCACTACATTCTTATATTATATATTAACATTTGCCTAAAAGCCAAGTATCGTTAATAGTATTACAGAAAGTGATAAAGTAAGAGTTGATTACGGCTAGGAGAATAAGGACAAATGTCATATTCATGTATAAAGAAATTTCAGGAAAAAGCAAAAGAGTGTACTATGGTATGTTCTAGACATATAATCACATAAAAACTGAAATAATTTCTTTATGGTCCAAAACCATATAGTATTATAGAATAATCACACTGATTAGCTAAAGATTTATCTTTTTGTTAGCAACTTCAAATTATCCGTTAGTCCCTTTTTCTAACTTTAGAGACGTTATTTGTGCTAATGATTTTGCCTTTATGCAATCTTTAGTAGGTTTAATATTTGCAACACTCCTAGCTACCGCGGATCCTTAGTGGTTTTAATAGACATTGAAACCAATAAAACGATAACTTTGCGGAAGATTATCAATTCTATTATCACGCTAGTAAAAATATACTTAGTTATTGAGTTTTGTAAGGACCGACAATATAAATATACTTTAGTGACATATGTAACCAAATCAATTCTTTTAAAATCTCGTCATAACAATTTCGTTTTATACAAACTAAAATCTCACAATTTTCATTTCCATTTAAACAATTTAATATAATATATGCTTTACACTCATCACAAAATCCAACAAAATTTTACGAAAAAACTAATCGACGGCTACAATCGTTCCGAGAGGAAAAATTTTTGCAAAACAAAGAAAGACAAAAGATATATTTCATATAACCGTTGAGGAAGAAAGAGCGAAAAAAAGGAAGCTAGATGACAGGCTGGCGAGAAAACTATACACCTCATTTCTATCATTAACCTTCTCTCTCTCACACATGGCTTACCTGTACACTCTGGGTCCCACCACCTTCTACTTTTGTCCGAATTAATTTTCCCAAAATATACAAAACACATGTCTTTTTATTTTATATCGTTTTTTTTGGTTTTTTTATGTTGTTGTTTCACATTATATATAAAAAAATGTTTTACAATTCCAGATGTGCAGATGATTTTTTGCCATGCACATTGAGCCCCCACCCTTCATTGTCCTTATACTATATACTATTTTTACTAAAACACGTATTTAAGCTAATATAAACTTCCTATAATTTATTTATAGTAATTATTTTTCTGATGACTTGGATTCTTCCCTTATTAACTACTTAGTTAGTTATGTCTAAATGTGATTAACTGACATTTAAATTCCTAAAATAATGTGTAGAAGTTTATTAACTGACATCTAAAGTCCCTAAAAATATCGAGAAGTTTTTCATTATCACACTATTAGTATTAACCCGATATTTAACCGTACAATAATGCTTTCGAGTATATAATTATTTGATTTTAGAATGTGTAATACCGAAAATACCCTTGGCTTATCTTTGGCTTCTCTTTTTTTTTCTCTTTTAAAAGACCGAAGAGAGACACTGTCATCGTCACACTTCCACCACTCAATTCTAGGAAACTCCATAGCTAGAGAGAGAGAGAACTCAAGCTTTTTTGTAGAGAGAGAGAAATGTCGAAAGAAGTGAGTGAAGAAGGACAAACTCACCACCATGGAAAAGACTACGTTGATCCTCCACCAGCTCCGCTTCTTGACATGGCGGAGCTTAGTAAGTGGTCCTTCTACAGAGCTCTCATCGCTGAGTTCATCGCCACGCTCCTCTTCCTCTACGTCACCGTAGCCACCGTCATCGGCCACAAGAAACAAACCGGTCCATGTGACGGCGTTGGTTTACTCGGAATCGCTTGGGCCTTCGGTGGTATGATCTTCGTCCTCGTTTACTGCACCGCCGGTATCTCTGGTAAATAAAAAACAAAACTTTAAACAAACCCATCTCGTGTTCGATTTGTTCTTCTTGTTCTGTTTTTGTTCTGTTCTTAATCTCGTGACTTTTTGGTTGTTTTTTTCGTAGGTGGTCATATTAACCCAGCTGTGACTTTTGGTCTGTTCTTGGCTCGTAAAGTTTCTTTGGTGCGAGCTGTTGGTTACATGATAGCTCAATGTCTTGGAGCTATTTGTGGTGTTGGGTTTGTGAAGGCTTTCATGAAAACTCCTTACAACACTCTAGGAGGTGGAGCTAACACCGTAGCTGATGGTTACAGTAAAGGAACTGCTCTTGGAGCTGAGATTATTGGAACTTTCGTCCTTGTTTACACCGTCTTCTCTGCTACTGACCCTAAGAGAAGCGCTCGTGACTCTCACATCCCTGTAAGTGTTTATGTAGTTTGCTGATAAAAGTTTGAATCTTTATAGACTTATATGACAAAGTTCGGTTTAATCTATAATGGGTATGTGTTAGATAACTGAAAAAGGTTGAATTTTTTAGAGACTCATGATTGTGTTTGGTTTAGTCTCAAATGGGTATGCGTAGATTATGAAAAGTTTGAGTCTTTTTAGAGTTACAATGTTGTTATCTCAGATGGGTTTGTGTTGGGTTCTGGTAAAGTTTGAATCTTTTTAGACTTATATGACAAAGTTCGGTTTAATCTCTAATATTAGTGAAAAAAGTTTGAATCTTTTTAGAGTCTCATGACAATGTTTGGTTTGGTCTCAAATGGGAATGTGGAAATTTAGAATCTTTTGAGAGTTGCAATGTTACAATCTCAGATGGGTTTGTGTGGTTTCTTGTAAAGTTTGAATCTTTTTCTTTTTGGGGTTCAATAATTATGTCAAATAGTTCTATTTAGTTTGGTAGTTTCTAATAGAGTTTGGATCTCTTTTGGGGTATGTTTATAGGTTTTGGCTCCACTTCCGATTGGATTCGCGGTGTTCATGGTGCATTTGGCAACTATCCCCATTACCGGAACTGGAATTAACCCAGCGAGAAGCTTTGGTGCTGCTGTTATCTACAACAATGAGAAAGCTTGGGATGATCATGTAAGTGTTTTTAATCATCATTATGTGTTTAAGGTTAATGTATAGTTTGACTTAAGTCTCTCTAATGTTGGTTCTGTGTTTTTTTGCAGTGGATCTTTTGGGTTGGTCCATTCGTTGGTGCACTAGCAGCAGCAGCTTATCACCAATACATATTGAGAGCACAAGCTGTTAAGGCCCTAGGCTCATTTCGAAGCAACCCAACCAATTAAACCCACCAACTTGAAAGATTTATATTTGCTTCTTGTTGTTTTATGTTGTAATCAAGAGTGAAATGGTGTGAGTGATGGATTGTTTAATTATCAAATTGTTGTCTTTCTTTATAATGTTCCCACTTTGTTAATTTTATTAGTTTAGTGTTTGGTTGTGTCATGTGAATCATTTGTTTTCTTTTCTATTTTAGTAATTGTGTTCTTTTCTCTCTTGTCCTTTGAATTCATAATATCAATCAAGCCAAATTTTAAATATCTTTAGAATATTTGAGAAGTGACCAAAGGACATAGAATTGTGTGGGTGTTTTGATTCACATTATCCTCCGGCAAACTCAAGAACCAATCCTCTATTGACACGCAAATAACAGATTGGTTTGTTTATTGCAACGGTTTAAAAAGCAGAGGAGAAATGAAAACAGAGCATAACAGTTTTGTTACAAAGCCAAAACATATGTAATTAGCATCAACAAAAGTATATAATAACACTTTTTGGTAAGTTACTAATAACTCCTTAAAAACTCCTTTTAGACTATTTTGATTCGGTTTTCCGTAGCAGCAATTACCAACTTAATGAAATGAGTTTCCACGAATAAAAAGAGTATTTTGATTTTGTGCTATTACATTACTATTAACAACATAACACAAACTAACTCATATAAGCTCATCTATAAAAGATTTCCCTTTGAATTTCTCCATTTTGAATCCCATTTTCTCAATCCTCGACCGTTCCATCTCCATCTCCATCATTCGAGCCCGCGTCTCCTCGATCTTGAGCCTCGCTTTCGCCACTTCTTCTTCCATCCGAGCTAAATCCGCTTCTTGAGCCTCAAGCTCTTCTCTTTTAGCCTTCACTAAACCATCTTGCCTCTCTTTCTCACTTTCGACATCTTCTTGACACCGCGCAAACTCCTCAAGAACCGAACGTAGCCAAGCCACTTCAATGCTCACTGACTCTAAGTCTTTGAGAACAGCCAACATCTCTTTGACTTTAACTCTGTTCAGCTTCCCTACTGGAGTTGACCTTAGTTCCTGCATCAATGAGCATAAACACTCGAGGTATCGAGATCTCATCGAATCCGATTCTAGCTTACAGTTTTGAGCAATGTCTCCATGTTTCTCGATGATAGTGGTTAGGATTGTGGATGATCCAGACCTCACACGGTATTTTCCAACAGATACTAAAGTATCTGACATTACGGATTCAAGATCAAGCTGTACTCCAATCTCATTCTTGTTCTCTTCATCATCATCATCATTGTCATTATAATCATCATTGCTCTCTTTGTCATCTGATCTTGGAGGACTAAGGAAACTAAAGATTCTAGTTTCGCCGCCTGCTTCTGTCTTCCCATTGTGTACTTGATGTTCTGGTTCAGGTGACACCGCTTTGCTACGATCAATCTTCATTAAGAAACAGAGAAACAGAACAGAGTTTACAAATATGTTCAAGATAAGTAGTGAGAAGTTGGATTCATAGAAGAGAGTTAAAGATGAAATACCAAATTGTTTGGAGAAAGAGGAACGTTTTGAGAGGGTTTCTTCTCCGGTTTGTGGTTGAAATACTCATCAGATGATGAAGAGGAGAAAGACTTATTCGATTCGGAAACATTCTTCTTCTTCACGGCAACAAGTGGGGCTGTAGAATGATGAACCTTTGGGGAATTATCTTTAGTAAAACCGCCTCCACCGTTTTGATAAGGCCTTGCAGCTAGCGGTGAAGGCGGTTGTGAATACGATTCCTTCTTTTTCCTACCAAAACTTCTTGAGAAGCTAAGAATCTTTGAAGCTGTTATAAAACAATACAAGAATCAGAATAGATTTTATACTTGAGAATCAAAAGCAATGAACAAAATAACAAAGTAACTACTTTGCTTCTTAGTGTTCTTCTTCTTCTTGACATGGCCTTGAGCAATTTTCTCTAAACAAGCTGTTGCGCATTCGTGGAAAGGATTATCCGAATAAACACAATCCGGATGAGCTTTTCGATTGATTTCCATTGCCTTTGATCAAATGTGCAGCTTTAGGTTGATGTAACAACTGCAATAAAATCTTAAGAAAGTGAGAAACTTAACCATAATAAGGCTAAATGAAACACACCACAAAGAACAACAACAACAACACAACAACTTCTACTTAGTGGCTTCAAAGAATGAAACATATCAAACATTAAGTGTATGTAAAAGGTCAAACCATTCACACCTTAAATTCAACAAATAAGTCAAAGAAAAGATTAGAGAATGGACTATATAACTTATAGTATACAAAACAAACTCCAAGGATATTGGATTCTGTTCATATTTCACCAACCCTTTATTCATTGCTTTATATGAAGATAGTTAAGTGAAATGCAAAAGTATAGAGAGAGAGAGATTCACCAAACACATCCAGAAAGAAATGAAACAGTGCCCCACAATGTTTACCAATAAAATCTTATAATGTAAGGTAGAAAAGATACAAAAATGGAAGACTTTTGTTTTGTTTTGTTTTCTTCTTCATAATATTTCTCATGGACTAGCCAAGCGAAGCAATTTCGAGTGCAATTTCTTAGTGGCTAAATTTCAACGGAAGAAGCACTCAATTATTGACTAAGACCATATGTATAGCTTAAAAGGTAGATTATTTTGACCGGCTTGTTCTTTTGTTTTCTTTAATGTGACAAAACTCTTAATGGCCACCTTCTAGATAATATTTTTAAGAAGTTGAAAATTCGTTTTTTTTTTTCTAATAATCGTGGGATCCCAAAAGCTTTTTAAACCCAAATACTAATACTACTAGGCCCATAAAAGTTCGTGTCTTTTTGCGTTTTAAGACGTTTATGGATGGTCAATGCTACTCGAACCCAAGGCGAAAATTCCAGCTGGAATCCTTTTACCACTAGACCAAGGCGACTTGGTTGAAAATTTGTTTTCTTCTTTCACAAATTTTCTAAGCAATCGAAGAGAGCATATGATGATATAACAATATCCATCAAATTTCATCATTGATTAAACAAAAAAATCATAAAACAAAAGGGAACTCACAATTCTAAGCGAGAACAACAAGAATGGATTCATCCATCAAAGAATCAAACTCTAATTTCAAACTAATGTGATCTTAATAATAAAGAGAGAGAGAGAGAGGAAGTTGACGATGAAAGTACCCGGAGAAACGTAAGAGTGAAAGAAAGATGTTGAGTGGAGAAGAAGGGAAGGAGAAAAAAAAAATGAATATTATGTTTGATTTGTGTTTTGCAATTAACGGTTTTAGTTATATGGTTGTGTAATAGTATAAGGTTGTATATAATACTATGTACAAGAGTGTGTCTGAATCGCCCGCAACACGTGAAAATTATTAAATAATGGGTTTGGGTTTGGGCTTGGGTTTGATCTTGGGCTTGGGCTGAAAAGTATCGAATATCTTGTCACCAAGCCCAAACCTAAACCCAAATCCAAACTTATTTACTGATTTTAATAAATGTTTACGTTCAATAACTAATAAAATGTATTAAAATAATCTTGATTGAAAAAACTACAAAAGGGGTACTATTAAAATAATCTTAATTAAGAAAACTATAAAAGGGATACTATAAATTAATATGCTCATTTGATTTTCAAAGTTATTTGACTTGAAAAATCAATGTTTGCTACTTATTTAATTGATTACATCTACTTAAAAAGTTAAAACCGAATATATATATATATATATATATATATATATATATATAATAAAGTAGTTAAGTTTGAAATGATTGTATTTTTGCATTATGTTTGGGAAAAGGTTAGTAATTCTTTGACCAAGTCAAAGTTAGGCATTGACACGAAACATATCTAGAGAGAAAAACGAAGTGCTGTTCTTGTTTAAGAAGAGTAAACTACGTGTCGTTTTTCAGAAACTTATCAACCAAAAGCGGTAGGTACATGTAATGTGTAACACAACAAAGTAATAATGGAATGTTGTGTCAGGAGAAGAACCATACTTGTGGACACATACACACACACCCAAGAAGTTATGGGGTCACGTTTGTGGGTTCCATCAAATTTAGCCATTTAGTGTAGAGATCAAACCCGAAGTCGACACGTTGAACCAAGTACAAAACATTGAATGGAGAAAAGTTGTGAGAAGAAAACGGTTCGATGATGATGAACCCATCTCTCTACAAAAGGAAAGGAAAGAAAGAGTGATACCTAACATAACAAAAGGCATTATAGTGACATCATCATCATAGGACCAACTTTGAAAATGAAGTTAGGAACTTGAGAAAATCAATGTTTTATTTGGTTTTAAAAATCTCCGCCTAGATCGATTACTCTTCCGCATATCTGGTAGTCTTTCGATTAGTTTCTTCTGCAGTCGGATTTTTTCGAACATTACACTAATTAACTTATGAAGTTGGACTTTTAACTAAAATTAACCCGTAAAACCGAATAAAAATATATTATAATCGCTAAAATTATATAAATTAGTTACTTTTAACCTAAAAACAAATCAAAAAATTTAAAATTCAAAATTAAAGGCGTATTATATATTTATAAAAATTAAATTAAATTAAAAATATCAAAATAATTTAAAAACTAGTCTCCGATTTTTTAACTAAGCGCTAGGTCCAGATTCGCCGCTCGAATAGCGCCTAACGAGTTTTAAAACCTTGGCCACACTTAATTAAGTTTGCCTCCAAAAGTTTTTTGTAACTATTCTCTTTTTCGTTTGGTTATGTTCTTGTTCTTGTAATTACTTTTGAACTTTATTTAAAGTGACATTCTTTTTTAACCCTAAAAGCAACCACTCTTTAAACCAGAAAAAAGGCAAAAGGAAAAGCTTGTTACTTGAATGTAATTGGATAATATGGAATAGTACTATTTGTCTTTGTTTCTTTGTTATGTCTATATAATTTCTTGTCTCATTGCTTAAGTTGTATCACAAAGTGAAACAAGAATGAGTTAGCTTGAACCACACGTTCTTCTTATGCTCATTTGTCTTAAAATATCCACAAGAGTAAGAGAGATTTGAAATGCAAACTGTTTTGACTAAGAGAATGGAGGTAGCGAAGTCGAGGTTCAAGAGGGTTTGTGTGTTCTGTGGAAGCAGCAGGGGAAACAGAGAATGCTACAGAGATGCCGCCATTGATCTAGCTCAAGAGCTGGTTAGGTTTTATGCTTATGCCTTTATGAGAGAGTCTTTAAACCTTGAAATGGGTTCTTGATTTTCTTTTCTTTTCTTTTTCAGGTTGCAAGGAGATTGAATCTTGTGTATGGAGGAGGAAGCATTGGTCTCATGGGTTTAGTCTCACAAGCTGTTCATGAAGCAGGAGGACATGTACTAGGGTATGCATGCTCCTCAAATCTATGATCTATTCTTGTGTCTTTCACTTCTTGACTGTTTTGGTGTGATTCTTTCTATGCTACTATGGGTTTAGGATCATACCAAGGACTCTAATGGACAAAGAGGTAAAGCTTAAACTACTTTTCCCTTGAATGATAACTTGTGTTCAAAGATTCAAAACGTCTCTGAAATGTGATTTTATGATAAGATCACTGGAGAAACATTTGGTGAGGTTAGAGCTGTGGCTGATATGCATGAAAGGAAAGCCGAAATGGCACGCCACTCAGATTGTTTCATTGCATTACCAGGTACACAATAAGTTAAATTCTTTGATTAGCCAACAAGTAACAGTTTAGGTTAATAGATTAAGAACCCTAGGAAAAACTAGGTCTTGTCTATTTTAAGAAAGTTTTCATCTTTCTTTGAAGACAAGACACATGATGTTTGCTCTGTTCTTTGTTGATAAGGTGGGTATGGAACATTGGAGGAGTTATTAGAAGTAATAACATGGGCACAACTTGGAATCCATGACAAGCCTGTAAGTCAAAGAAAGAAGTTGTCTTTCACTTTCTACTATTGATTTGCTCTTTGAATCACTAAACCCTAAAGATAAAGTTTTGATCTTTATGTTTCTACTTTTGGGGGGAAATTAAAAAAAAAATGCAGGTGGGTTTGTTAAATGTGGATGGTTATTACAATTACCTACTCACTTTCATAGACAAAGCCGTTGATGATGGCTTTATTAAACCATCTCAACGTCACATCTTTGTCTCTGCTCCTAATGCTAAAGAGCTTGTCCAAAAACTTGAGGTGGGTACCTACCAAAAATTTGTTTTGCTTTTCTCTTGAGATTTTGACATGATCTTTGTAAAAGTATATGAAGATAACAAAGACAAAATCTTTGATTTTTACTCAGGCATATGAACCTGTGAGTGATGGAGTTATAGCAAAATCTAAGTGGGAGGTTGAAAAGAAAGTGCCAAAGCAGCAACAACAACAACAACAAGTAGTGTTCTGTTCTAACACAAGCATGCAGACTAAGATTGCTCTTTAGACTTGTAGAAGATCTTTTGTCTAAGGATTTGAAAGTTTAGGGCTAAAAGTTATTCTAATGCATAGCCAAATGTCATAAGAAAAATGGTCACTGGTGTTTATAGTTGTGAGCAATAAATGATTGGCCTAATTATAAAACAGAGTAAAACAGAACAAAAACAGAGTAAATATGACTAAAACAGAGCAAAATAGATTAACAAATACATAGCTAATAAAATCTAAATCAGTTAAAGTCAAAATGTTTGAAGAATTATTGCCAAGATCCATATTTAGATCTTAAAGAATCCATTGTAGCAATATAGAATTTGATCTTTTCTTGTTTCTTGAACTTTGTTGTTGTTTGGTTTCTTTGTTATTTGGAAAGAAATAAGAAATGAAAAGACATAAGTCATATGGAAGAATCTTGTATTAGTTTCTATGTGTGTGTAAGATTTACATTTTCTCTATTTGTACAAAAATTTTGTAGATACAATGAGCTATTAGATGTTAAGAATTGAGACTCTGTATTTGATCAATGATTTAGAGAGTGACTCAATTCCATCTTCAAGATCTTCAATGCATGACTCTAAGTTCTGCACATCCTCCATCTTCAAGGACTTCTCGGATTGGAACTCGGAATCCACTCTTGCGAATTCATTTGCTTCTGCCTCACATGTAACTTTGTTCTGGTTCATTACTTTTGAGACCAATGACCATTTTCCACAAGCTTTTGATCCGGACATGAAGCTGAACAAAGACTCAAACAGAGCAAATGTTACATCTTCTGCTTCTCCAAACACATCGATGTTATCTTTCGTTTGGTGAACTTTCAAGCTTTTGAGTACTTTTTGGAATGATTTCTTGAGGAACTTTCTTGAGGTTAAGTATTTCTTGACCTCTCCTGATAGATCACCACGCTTTCTTCGTAGAATAGATTGGATCTCCTTGAGACCTTCTTTCATTTGCGACAAAGCATCCTTGGCTACATTGCACAAATCCAAGATTCTGAGAGATCCATCAAGAAGCTTCTCAATCTGATCTTGAGATAGACTTTGTACGGTGATTGGTAAGCGAAGCAGTTTCTCAAGAGAATCATGTAAATCTTGAAGGTTGCTTAGACTTTTGCAAATAGAAGAGCTTGAAGCTGCTTCAGAAGATCTCAATCGTCTCAACTGCTCATCGACATGAGCAGCTTGAGGGTGTTGCCTTGAAGGGTAGCTGTTAGATCGAACGTGGGAAGAGACTGCCATTTCTATTAAGCTTTTGCTTCTTTGTTTTGAGAAGGCTTAAAGATGTATTGTTCTGCCTTCATAATCTCTATGGTCTTCTCATATATACACCTTTGAGATGTGTGTGAGAGACAAGAAGAATCTCAAGGCTGGTTGAAATTTTAATCATACAAGGCTATGTTTATGCAATGTCTCCCTCCAACTACCTATCTTAACGCATAAAACAATAAGCAAAATCGATCATATAAACGCGAATCATGTTAACATATCTTATAAACAATGCAACCGCACGAGCTACATTGCACGTACACGTCTAGTTTTCATTAGAAAATTTCAAGAACCAGCTTGGCTTGATCTCTCCTTAAAGGCAAGATCCTTCTTCTTAGACTTTGACATGTGAACGATCACACCTACTACTACAACTTGTGATTTTAATTTTGTATTAAATCATACTTATTGTTTACTAACTAACAAACATTGTTTAGAGTTATTATTACAAGAACATGTGCATTTCAGAGATGCTTTTGATTAATAATAATTCATGTTAAAACGTTGAGACTTGTAACTTTAAACACTTTACAAACAAAGTTCAGTCTGTTAAGCACATGGACTCTATGTCTAAGTCTAAGATTTGTATATCATCATACTTATTCTTCATGAGCTAATACAACATAACCTTTTGAACAGAGAAGGAGAACAAAGCAGTTGCATAAGCTTTTGAAAAGAGAAGGAAACAGAGCTTTAGCTTCTTTGTAAGTTGTAACACTGCGAAAAGATTCATCGTCTCTTATCTTCTTTTGGTTCTATATAACTTCTTTAGTACTTTTTGGATTTGAAGAGAATGTCCTCTCTTGATCACTTGAAAAAGGCTTAGAGAACTATATCTTCTACGTTCACTCATATATATATATGTAATCAAGATTTGAAGATCTCAAGAAAATCTATTTTGTTAGTAGCTATGTTTATGCATATATCCGAGGAAAATATAAAACAATATTGAGATTCGAAAAAGAAATGAATGTGCACGAGGGATTCTGAACCTTGTTGGCTTATTTTAAAGCAAAGTTCCAGTGAGGCTTGTCTCCTTGAAGTTGATGGTAACAGCACAATTCATGCATATATTGGATCTCAAAATCCTCATGTGCATTGCACAGTTTGATTACATAAATAACAACAAGAGGCCTTTAAAAAACTTCAAAGAAATCAGATTGTTGTAGTGTAGGAAGCAAACAAGATTCGGAAAAGATTCAGATAAGCTGGTGCACATGAATGTATCCGCGAGTAATGCTAATATCATATGGCCTCAAGGAGACAAGCCTTGCTGGTTTTTGCATATTACAATATTGTGTAACATGATCATATCTGAGATTTGAATCATGTATGCACATTGGATGATGTGTTAAGAGTGAGTGGTTGGAGGGAGACAATGCACAAACATAGCCTTCTATGATGAAAGTTTCGAACCACCTTAAGATTCCTTTCTTAATGTTTGTATATATGTATTGACCAGAGAGCAAATGGAGGAGATAGAACAAACATCTAAAAGCATTTTCTTCTTTTCAAAACAGAACAAACAAAAATGGCAGGCTCTTCCCACGTTCGATCTAGCAGTTACCCTTCAAGGAAACACCCTCAAGCAGCTCATGTCGAAGAGCAATTGACCCGATTGAGATCTTCTGATGCAGCTTCAAGCTCTTCTATTTGCAAAAGTCTAAGCAACCTTCAAGATTTACATGATTCTCTTGACAAGTTGCTTCGCCTATCCATCACCAACCGTGCTTTATCTCAAGATCAGATTGAGAAGCTTCTTGATGGATCTCTCAAGATCTTGGATTTGTGCAATGTAGCCAAGGATGCTTTGTCGCAAATGAAAGAAGGTCTCAAGGAGATCCAATCTATTCTACGAAGAAAGCGTGGTGATCTATCAGGAGAGGTTAAGAAATACTTAACCTCAAGAAAATTCCTCAAGAAATCATTCCAAAAAGTACACAAAAGCTTGAAAGTTCACCAAAAGAAAGATAACATCGATGTGTTTGGAGAAGCAGAGGATGCAACATTTGCTCTGTTCGAGTCGTTGTTTAGCTTCATGTCCGGATCAAAAGCTTGTGGAAAATGGTCATTGGTCTCAAAGGTGATAAGCCAGAGCAAAGACACATGTGAAGCAGAAGCAAATGAATTCACAAGAGTAGACTCCGAGTTCCAGTCCGAGAAGTCTTTGAAGATGGAGGATGTGCAGAACTTAGAGTCATGCATTGAAGATCTTGAAGATGGAATTGAGTCACTCTCTAAATCATTGATCAAATACAGAGTCTCAATTCTTAACATCTAATAAGTCATTGTACCAACAAAATTTTTGTACAAATAGAGAAGATGTAAATCTTAAACACACAGAAACTAATACAAGATTCTTCCATATGACTATGTCTTTTTCATTTCTTATTTCTTTCCAACTAACAAAGAAACCAAACATCAACAAAATTCAAGAAACAACATGATCATAAGGAACATGCAAAAACTAAGAGACATGACGTTTGTAGTAATGGGTCTTAAGGCTTTGTGTTGTCTTCTTGAATCTGCCCCCAAAAACAACATACCATAGTATTACTGGTTTTCAACATGTATTGCATTACAACAAACAAACATCAATGTTGTTTCTCTTCTTCTTCTCTCCCTATGGTTACAATACAATCCCCAATCAAACAATCACAGTAACAAGTTTACAACAACACGTTTATGTATCCTGAGAATCAATGAACATCATTTGCGTTGTCTCTTCTCTTCCAGCTGAGTTGCTTCATTCAACATATCAGCTGCGTCTGTGTTCATGTTTAGCTTCGCTAATGCCACAGACTGCATGTAGAAAGCTGTTGGCCAATCTGGATAAACGCATTGTGCTTGCATTGCATCGCGTAGTGCTGCGTCTGGTTGATCGCATAGTAAGTAGCATAGACTGCGCCGAGCAAATACAGTTGGAGACACCATTGTTCCAACGTCGATGAACTGCCCATATGTCAATGTATGCAACCAGATTAGTTCTAATAAGATTATAACCAAACCAGATACTAAAACCGATTGGATCAGAGAATAGATAGATCACTTTGGTTTCATTTTCTCTAAATATCGTAAATGAACTCAATCAAAAGAGGAATACAACTGTCGGGTTTACAGTACCTGCGAGTAACAGTCGATGGCAGTTTTGAAATCTTTCTCGCGGAAAGATTGATCACCACGTTTCCGTGCATCAAGCATATCTTTCATCTGTTGTGTCCATTCTTGGAAAGATAACTGAAATCCATAGATTAACCCCAAAAGTTAGTAATTGTCAACAAGTTTTCGTATCGGAAACCAAACAACCATCTAGTTACCTCATTTGTGCCTTCGTCGTCTCTGTAATGTGTCATCACCAAAATCTGATGAATAGCTGTGAGATCCATTCTCGAGCAGGCTTCGCCTAATGGCGATAATGGCCTTTGTGGAGTCGAAGGTGCCTCCTCATGCTTCTTTATTCCAAGCATCACATAAGAGGGAACCTGTAACCAAAATGTTTAACACTTGAGTTAAAAGACAAGTTCAATAACAGGAAAGAAGAAAAAGAACTCTGATAAAATTCAAGAACTCAAGATGCCTTGCTTACATCTGATTTAGTTTGCAGTGGTGCAAGCGTTGCAACGAGATCTTTTGTGTTGGGTCTCTCTCGAGGCTCATATTGCAAACATTGAGAGGCGAGTTCAACAACTACGGTAGCTTCCTCTGTTGAGAACTTTCCCTCGAGATGTGAATCCATCAACAGAATAATATTCTTGCCACGTATCATATCCAGAGCCTAGAAGTAGAAGATAATATCTTCCCGTTAATACTACAGAACTTATCCACTAGTATATCACATGGATAATTTCACCCCGATAAAACATAACTTAGTAGTATACTTCTTTATACTCAAAATGGGTTTTCAGGAGCTTACATGGCTTGGAGGGATGTGTTTACCGCTAAGCAAATCCAAAAGGACAGTTCCAAAGCTGTAAGTAACACTTTCAGGTGTCACTCTTCCTACAAAAAAGAAAGTTCGACCACACTGAGACTTCAATACATATATTCATGGACAAAAACCAATCAAGCAAAGCGATCAATCTTTGCTACGGAAAATTCAATTCTAAGATACAAAAGAACATAAAAACTATACAATCTTATGTTGACAGTACTAAGCACAAATGATTATACCGTTTCTTAGATACTCGGGTGGTGTATATGCTAGATTTGTGCTATAACTTTTACCATCCCGACTGTTCTTCATCAAGCCAAAACATGAGAGACGTGGATCACCATCCTACGATAATCATTAAAAGGAACTTGTTAAGCACTACCGCCTTAGATCATTCTCCGGCACTAAATCTAGAAGAGAAAAGTACCTCATCGAAGAGAACCCTATACGCATTTAAATCATGGTACAACGGACGACCCTCTGTACTACAATAATCCAAAGCTTCAGCTATGTAATATCCTACTCGCAACCTCATAGCCCATTCGATAGTCTGATTTTCCCCTGTTAATGACCAAGTAACAAACAATAAGATAAAGAAACAAATTTTCACCATTAAGAGAATCTAATCACCTAAGATACTCTCTCCTTAATCCATCTAATATCACCAAACTATTAACACAAACCATAAAGTTCACATCTTTAAAGTCACATTTCTACAACCTAAGAGAGTCACTACTAGATTCATGAAAGGATAAAAGAAGAAGGTTATTACAATGGAACAGATGCTTAGCAAGAGTATCATTAGGCATGAACTCAGCAACAAGAAGCCTTTCGTCTCCATCGCAACAATATCCAATCAAATTAGCTAATCGATTATGCCTAAACTTCCCCACACCCCAAGCTTCTTCCTGAAACAAGCAAATAGATTTCAGACAAAATCAAAACAAAGGATTAATCAAATTCAAAAGGGTTTTTAGTATTACAGCGAATTGTTTAGGATCAGGCCAAGCCATCTTCGTGAACTTCTTGACGGCGATCCAACGGCGATTCTGAAGTCGGCCTTTGTAGACAACATTTGGGGCTTTCTCGCCACTCTCTGATACGATGTTGTCGGAACTGAAGTTGTTTGTAGCTGCTTTGAGGTCAGAGAAAGAGAACTCAGAGAAAGATGGGATTCCTCCACCAGCTCCTCCTCCGCCGCCGCCTCCGATTCCGCCGTTATCAACCGCCGTAGCGTCGTCACCGTGATTGTTTTTAGCCGGTTTTTGCGGCTGAGCTCCATCTTTTCCAAGTGGGTTTTCACCCGAACTCAAAGATTGACAACAACCCATCACGAAGAATCAAAGAGAATCGGAAAGTGTTTCTCTTTAGCTCCTTGTAAGAGAGAGAGAGAAGAGAAGAGAAGAGAAGATAGTGGTGGAAAAAAAAATAGATCTTTTTTATTTGCTTTTTCTCTTGCTCTGTTTTTTTTTGACTCTTTGAGTTAAGTTTCTGAAACGTTGTCTCCGACTTGTCAAGATGATAACAAATTTCAAACAAAAAAAAACTATAAGATAATAAATTTTTTTTATAACTTCATAGATAAATTTTATATCTTAATTGATTCAAAATAATTTTTTTGGGAGAATAGTCCACCGGTAAATATGTAAATGAGTCAAAAACAAAAGTCTATATTCGTGTAGGATGTCCAAAAGCATGCGTGAAGTAATTCTTTTTGGCAGAGTTCGAACTCGCATAGTGTTTACCATGCGAGCTCGTCTTTACCGTTGGATCAGACATTCAAGAAAAAGATGATAAATTTTGACATGCAAAATAGTAAAATTTTGATTTTGATCATGAACCTCCTAGTTAAATATGGATTGGTTATAGTATTATATTTTTTTCAATTTCAGTGTTTTTTAAGGTCAACTCTAAAATGTGAACTGTTCTTTTTGGTCTATAAATTGTTTGCAAAACAAAAAAAAAATCAGAAGAAGCCAACTTCTTTAGTATAGTATATATAATACAATAAAATGATTCTGATGTTCAATGATAATATATATACTTGGTGGTACCAAAAGAGATTTTGGAAAATCACATTATTGACAGCTCAAAATGTTTTGTCATTTGAGTGACTTATCATCAACCATTCCTACTTTTGCTTTCTCCGTTTTTTTTTTTCTTTCAATCATTCTTATTCAACTAAGTTTTTTTCTTGTAGTTCTATGTACTATTGATTATTCCAAAAGGTTTATACTTGTGTCATGGGTAAAGATAATAAGCGTGTGAAGAAGAAAAAATTTAAGTTTTAGATGATTGACTTTGAAACCGTGTAATATTTTTATCTATGTATTCTTTACCGTGTAATATTTGTATTCATGTTTTTCGCATTTTTGGACGAATTTTTGTATTTTTTATTTATAAATTATTAACGTACTTGAGAGGAGCAGATGAGCCAGTGATTGTACCATCTCTGCTGTCATCTCACGGAACCAGAGTTCGAACTATGCACTTCACTCTCTAGTAAAAAATACTACTTGCCATTAGGTTACAGATGATAAAAAAAAGTTATTACGGAAAGAAAACTTGTAATTTAAGAAGTTTATCTTTTTTTACAAAGAAATCTTTGTAGACCCAAAAATAGAGTTAATTTTTGGCTTTTTGAAGTCGGAATGTGTAATCATATATATATGGAAACAAACTAAACATATTTGGCTAATTGTTCGAAATTCTTTTTAATGTGATTTTGCTATATTTAAACACCATATTAGAGATTACTAAATTTGAATGTTGGATATGGTTAAACGGTACTTTTTGATAAAAAAAAAGGCCACAAGGCAAAGACGAATAAGCATGGTCAACGTATGGATTAAGTTTCACGCTCAACTTGTATTCGCATGAGGTGCAAAACACAAACCTTTTGGATAAGATACACTAACATAGTACCAAATTTATAAACAAAATACACCGTGATTAATATCCACAAAGTTCATTTGAATGTAGTTTAGATGCATAATTATTGTTTTTTGTTTTTCATCGAATCTCATTTCACTAGATTTTCGGTAAAAAAAAAAGTTCTTTCCCAAGAGGATTCGATCAGTAACCGATGTGCTTACATGGAAGAAAAAAGAATCGTTTAACCTTGATTTTTTAACAAAAACAATCGGTTCGAATGTTCAAACTACGAAGGATGTAGTAGAATTAAAACATGAAAAATTACATTCAAGAAGGCTAAAACTCTCTAGCTTTGAAAGAAAGAAGGGCATTTTGTTGGATTAGAGACCATTGATATAAGTTGCAAACAACAAAACAAAGGGATGTTCGTGAGGGAGACCGCTATCATCCATATATAGTCTATATATGTGTGTGTTTGTTTATCTTAAAATATATATTTTAAACTAAAGTTTGTTTTTATACTTCAGTTTTCCTTCTTCAACAAAAAAGAACTTCAAGATTATTTTCAAGAATGTAAGAGATGTCTCTTAGGCTAAAAAGGCAAAGAGTGAAGTGATCCAAAGATACTCCTAAGTAAAATTGGCTTTCTTATATGATTGGATGCTCAAGCACTATCTCTTAACAAGTATATATGTATATAATAAACACACATTATTAGCATATGCCTGGCTCACAACAATAATAACTTATTACAGCACATAAATAAAGAATAATAAAAGAAACTTATGGCACTTATTCTTCTGCATGTAATAACTTTATTTCATCTTATACAAACAAAGAGAAAAACAAAAGATCGCACACGATACGTCAAGTTCACGCTAATCATGTTTGGCACGGAAGCTCGAAAGACTAGAAACTATTGGCTCAGGACCGTTAGGTTTGTTTAATAATATTGTTTCATATGATGATGTTCTTCATCTCTACTTATTACAAAATGATAATTTAGCTATATATATTATAACTTATTTGTCCAGCAAAATTGTAAATCATTAAACAAAAGATAACATTTGGTTAACTAATCATGAAATTTTATAAATGTTCAACACTTTGGTTTGCTTTTGATTGTGATTACATTTTTTAAATTATTGGAAAATAAATATTCCGAATCTACAACATTCAAATTGGTTTTTCTGTTTTGTTTTCACCGAGATCAAAAGAAATAAATTTCAGCTACCTAAGTTCGAATTTTACACAAAAAAATTGTTCAGAATTATCAAAAGTTTTAATCCTAAGCATCTTATATACACAAACCGGAATATAAAAATTATCATAAGATTAGTCCTAAGCGTCTTATTAAACCTTTCTCCACCATGGCATGTAAACCATCCGGTTTAAATCCAATTGTACAAAATCCATCTCTTAACCGGTTTCTTCCTCCTTGGAGATTATCATCATCCTGATTCCTGATGGACTGTTCTTTCTTGAATCTCATGATTCCAGCTGCTTCATCCGGCATATACCGAACCGCGAAACCGAGTACTCGGGCATTGCAAGATCAGCAAAAAGCTCGATCATGGGACGCGAAGTGAATTGACAAGCAAAGATCTTCCTCCTGTTCTGCTTTGCTTATTATTCCTCTTCTTCCTCGAGTTCTCGTGGAGCAGTTTCTTCTTCAGCGCGTGCTAAAAGATCATCATAAGCTCTCATAGATTCAGCAGTGAATCTCTCCATAGCTTCAAAAATCCGCTGCAAGCTACCTTGTAAACTATCATTGCTAGTATCACTTTGGTAGACAATGTTGCCGGATATCGAAAGACTATTGTTACCATCACCCGGTGCAACAAGAACCATTTTCTTTTCCAATGCTTGAATCTCTTTCTGTATCCTCTGTTCTTCCCGGTCCATTGTCCTGACTTTCTTCTCTGAATCCCCGTGCCCCGTCATGGTTGTTTCTAGCCGATCTTGTTCCCAAAGCTGAAGCACGCTCGTAGTGAAACTACGCATTGCTTCAATAACTTCCTTCTCGGATATTCTGTCCAAAGCTTGAGACCATTGGTTGCAGATCACAAAGATCGGTGGAGCCCCAATCCGACCAGGTGAGAAAGGAGCGATTCCATCGGGTGTTTCCTCGGGTTCGTAGAGAAGACATTTCATAAGCCATTTATTCAACTCTCTTACATAACCTTTCTGTGCGCTAACCCAGCTCGAGAATCCCAATATCCAATTAATAAGTTCATGTCCAAGCAAACTCGTCGCCTCAAGATGTTCATCGTCGAGTTTCTTGCTTGCCTTTATCGGACCCAAACCTCGTGCTTCCCTGATAGCTTGACACTGACTTTGATGACACTCAAGCATTGCTTTCCACATTCTTGTAAGCCTATGAAAAACCGAAATCAACATTTTGATTAAAGAGTTTCACTTGAAAACATCCGAAACATATAGTCGGAGAAGACAAGTTTTTTACCCTTGAATCAACGCATTCAGTTGCGGCCATAGGTCTTCGTCTCTTATCTTATTAATAGTCACAGATATTTTGTCGACAACCTGAATCGCAATCCGTATTTTCGTAGACATATCTCTCACTAGTTTCCGCGTTGTATCTACTTTATTAGCCTCCGCACCTCTTTCATCCAAACGCTTTAGCTTCCTTAGCTTTTTGTCGTGAGCTAAACGCAATTTCTCCTCAGCCTACGCAGAGTATACAATCTTCAGCCAAAGTAACAGAACATATCACAGTGTTACACAAAAGAAAGGATCAAACATCATTACCTTGACTTCATGGTAAAGCTTCTTCTCCCAAAGATGGAGTTTGTGCAATGTAGAAGAAAGATTCCTTGACCTCGAAGCAAGCTCTTCTTCAATATCTGCATAAGTAGGCGGCTGTACAACCGCAGACGAAGAAGATCCTCCAGAGGTAGAAGGTAACGAAGGAGTAGTAACACCGTGCAATATCTTCGACGAAGCTGCTCCAATTCACATACAAAGTTCCAAACTTTACTTAACTAATTGCACAAAGCTGACAACTTTGAAGTAACAGCATTGCAAGAAACATCGATAATTCGACAAAATCGGAGATCGGATTTAAGAATCTTTACCATGTTTACGACCATAAGGATGCTTCCCTACTTCAAGCAACTTAGCAATCTCACTTCCTGACTCTGCAGCTTTCACGAATTGGTTCTCAATCTCTTTCGCAACTTCAGGCACCGCACGTGGCCCTCCTCCTCCTCCTCCTCCTCCGTCGCCGCCACGTGAGGCCGTGGCATTGCTCCGTCTTTCCTCATCCTCCACGACTTTCTTCTCAACAACGTGAACGTCGTACTGCATCCCTTCTTTCTCCACCGACACACTCGGTCTAGTCTGATACAGAGACGCATCTCCACCATCTCCTCCGCCGCTAGTGCTGGCGCCGGATTTATCAACAGGACTCGGCGGAGACGGAGACTCCTCCTTACGAAAAACCGGCTGATCACCACCGCCGGCGGCGAATTTCGGTTTCCCGTGAACTTCTTTAACAACCTCGTACTGTGAATCGTCGTCCTCCAGCTCCGGTATACCTTCTTCCTCCCTAAGCTCTCTCGAATCTCGACTCGGAGTATACGGTGGATAGTAAGTATCAAACGGATTCAAAAAATCCCACCCGTTAGACCTCGGCGGCGACGGCGGAGGAGGCGGCGGTTTCGAAGCTGCTGCACTGGAACCACCGTAGAATCCGGGTCCGGATCCGGGTCCTGGATTTGAGTATCCGAAATAAGAACTTGGAGGATATGGATTGTACGGATAATTCGAAGAAGAAGAAGATGATGATTCGCCGACGAAGACTCGTTGAGGACTAATTGGTCTTTGCTCGTAGATCACTGAAGGAGGCATAGATTTGTTCTTCATGTAATTCATATGCATATAACTTCCTCCTCTTGGGTTGTAAGAAGAAGGAGGAGGAAGATGATGATGACTCATCATTTCCGGATTCGGGTACGGATTCGGGTATGGATTCGGGTATCGGGTATAACCCGGTTGTTGTTCCATGTAACCCATAGGTCCGACGGATTCGTGTGGGAAATTCCCGAGATGGTGATGATGTTGCGGAGAGAAATGATGTAATGAATCAGATTCTTCTTCTTCGTCTTCGTCTTCATCGTCGGTATCCGAATCGAATTCGAGATGACCCGAATCCGAACCCGAACCCGAAGCTAGTTTTGGTTTCTTAGGGGAATTTACTCCGTCGTTATCTTCAGGGTCACCTTTTCTCTGAGGAGGAAGGTTGAGTCTAGGAGAGTCACCGCCGCCGCCGGCGACGCCGCCGGAAGAGACGAAGCGGTGGTGGTGGTTGATGAAAAGATGAAGGGAGTGACCGATTCCTCTAAGGGAGTGAGTGTAAGCGACGTGTGACTCAGCTAAAGCGTAACGTTGTTGAATAGCTGATTCTAAGAAACTACAACGTTCACGGCAAAGAGAAACCGCCGGAAGATCATCAAGCTTAGAACTTGTACAACCCATTATCAATAATTCACCACACAAACCAAAAGAAAAAAAAAAACTTAAAAAAAAAAGAATCAAAATTTAAATTAAAAAAAAAAGGAAACCCAAGATTTGAAATCAGGTAAGAGATATGAAATTAAAAGACTTTTTCTAAAGAAAAAAAGAAAGAGAGAGAGAGAGAGAAAAGAGGAGAGAGAGTCGAAAGGTAGGTGAGAGGAATAAGAGAAGGAGGCGCATAAGGGGTAAAGATAGTGTGGGTTTGATGTTGATAGAAAGAAAAGAAAAAGTGTGAAGTGATTGTTTTTTTTTTCTTTCTCCACAATTTTTTTTTTAAAGAATGATTTAGCTCAAGAAGAACAAGAAAAAGAAAGAAGAAAAAAACAGCAAAGGACTGTGAAGGAATCTTTGCCAGCACCGAGATTTTCGTCTGTTTCTCCCATAGGATTAGTCGGTGTTTTCTTTTTTTTTAAGGTGATTAATTACTATAATCTCCTTTTTATAAAGTTTTAATTAACTAAAAATTTGTGTTGAAAGAAAAATTGTTGAAAAAATTAAAACTTTTTAGGACAATAGTACTTTTAAAAGATTTTCAGACAGATGATATAGATCTTTAAAAAAAAAGAGATACGGTAGTTTTATGATCTTTTAACGTGTGAGAAGAAAGTACTATTTTCACTTTGGTTTTGAGTTTGACGGTAACTTTGACCCGTTTTTGACCTATAATACCGAAAATACCCTTAGTTATAGTCTTTAATTACGTAACGACACTAGTATTAAAATCACTTGATGTTAACGGGTAACGTAAAGAATTAAATTGTGTTGTTGTGCGAAGAGAACTTATGTCTGTAATTAATTAATTTGATAGTATTGATTTTATAATATTTAAGAGTCAAATTTAAATAGTATTGATTAATTGGCTAAAAAAGGAAAGAAAATAAATTTTAAAATAAGAATTAAAAAAATGTATTGTAGTAGTTTGGTTTTGTGAGACGTAACGAAACTGACCTTCAACACACACATTCAGGCTTCAGGTGTGATGCTAACGTCGTCATGGTTATTTCCTTTCTTATTGACTTATACTTTATTTTATTTATTTGTTGATGTATAATATTGTTATCTAAAAATAGGTTAATATATATACACTTACGACTTCTGATAAAATTATGTTTAATGAGTCAACCATGTATTTTGGTTCAAGTGTAAAACAAAAAAATATTGGCTAAGTTAACACAATAAACTCTTGAGACTTTTGTACTTGAGACCATGAATGTTTGTAGTTTTTAAAATGGTTTTTGGATTTTAGTTTTTGATTTTTTGGTTTTTGGTTTTTGAGTTTTTGGTTTTTGATTATACGGTGCAGATTTTTGTTTTTCGAAAATCCAATTGGTAACTTTTTTGTTTTTTTCAAAAACCAAAATCCTACAAGACTCTTCAAAAATTCATGTTTTTTGTTTTTAAATTTTATTTACAAAATTTGAAAACTACTCAAAAATTAGATTCTCACAATTTAGGGAATCCATTTTTTTCAAACACATGATTAGTGAAAAAATGATTTTTGAATAATCAAAAACCAAAAACAAATCTAAAAATCATTACTAATCAAGGTTTTAGTTTTTGTAATGTTTTATTTTGGATCGAAAACGAAACGATATATCGTTCGGAATGAGATTAAATTCTTTTAGATTTATTTGGAATGAGGTTAAAATCCTTTTTTCTCGAATATGTCTTTTCGTTTTGGAAAGGATGATATATTGTTGTTTTGCTAAATGGGATGATATCTTGATATTTTAGCGACAAAAAAAAATGTGGCGAGGGATTATAGCACAAAAATGTTGTAGAAATAACAAACAAACAAAGCCTCGAAATATATATATATATATACACACGATATGATAAGATACTTAACGTTGAAGGTATTGTAATTGGATAGCTACATGCTATTTACGCAGAATAACTTGGTGCAGAAGCAATCCTCTTTGTGCCTTTTGTTATCTTTATTAACAAACCCTTTTTCACTTTTTATATATTTGTTCTTTTGTCACAATATTGTCTTTTTAGAGGTAATAACGTTCGAACAAATTTGGATGTGTAATCAACCAATGATTTTCTCGTTTTTGTACACTCAAGATTTCACTTGAAGGGTATCACACCTTTAGGTTCAAAACATATATAGACCTATACGTGATACCTAACCATTTTCTAAAAGATTGAATATTTGTCGGTGATTATGAACGATTTTTTTGAATGTCCACAATTCTAAACCGTGAGCTCTAATACCATTTGTTGGACATCCCGCGTCAAATTTTTTCCACTTAGCATGATATATTTCGTTTTGGACCCAGTTGGCAAATCTCGCACATATTTTTTATCTGTCTATTTCCTAAATGCCTCATACCAAGTGGAGTTGAACATTACTTATACATTAGACATTCTCTTATAATATTCACGGTGTGAGACTTCGATTGTATCACAACCGTTTAATTGAAAAACAAAATATAGCGATTGAAATTTGAATGTCATTAAATACTCATTGTCCGAGCATTCCCGCCTGATATTTCAGTCGCAACTGAATATGTAGTTGTGTAGATTAAATGGCAAAAATATAATACTATGAACTTGCTTGCATTTGCAGTTGCCATTTATGATAAGAGACCAATTCTATTTTACTTGTAGTTTTGGCATAACGTTTTGCCTTTTACCCTACTTAATTATGCTCGTAAGTAATAGTAGTTTTCAATTTCAATGGTTCATAATGCATAAAATTAGTCAAAAGCTATATATATCTACCAATGGATTCTTTGAATATCGACCGATCTTTTAAGTTCATATCTCAAACGATAAAGTTTTACGATTTTTATCCACGTATTGCTAACCAAACTAACCAACAACTTCTTTTATTCATTGTAACGAGACCAAAAAATGAATCTATTAATTCCCTTGGAAGTTTTATAATATGTCATTCATTAATACGTTAAAAATAAATTTTCTCTCTATTTAATATAATAAATTAAAACGAGAGTTTTTTTAAACAGTGAGGTTATAATGTAAAATGACATTTTTTATGAAATAAAATTTAAACTTTAAAATGACACATTTTAAAAAATGAAAGGAGTATCTATATCGAGATATAATTAATATTTGATAACTATTCCAATATATGTGTATATACTACATAGTGCTATATCAAAATTAAACTGAATTACAAATAACAATATCAAATTTAAAAAAAAACAAATATTTAACTACTTAAGTCTTCTAGTATGTATGCAAGTGGTTTAACATGGCATAGATTATATAGTATTCGTGCTTTACCTGAAATCCAAATTAGTAGAGATAATTTATAATTATCATGCAAAAGGCAATCGACAAATGTCCAAAATGTTAGTGATGTTAGGTGCAAAAATATAAGAAGAGCTTGTTGATTCAGAGGTAAAGATATTTTGAGAAAAGTTACTTTGGTCCCCTACTCAACTTCAATAAGTCAATTGATTGTTAAATTTGGGGAAAGAGTGATGAAGTAAAATATTATATAGTATACTTGAATTGTACATATAAATGAAAATGTTTAAAATAATAATAGTATATAGTATACTAAAACATTGGATTGAATTTAATGTATCGTGACGTAGTCTTCTTCATCTTGTCCCTTTCAACTTTTTTTTATTTTCATCACTTTCTTTGGCTTATCAAGTTAAGCATGTTCAAGCTCAACACCATTTATATTTTCCCCTTACAGAATGTAGATAACACTTTCGTTTATTTATGTCTACTGAACAGTATATTTTGTCGTTAAAAAGTCTATATTTTTACATATTAAAGTTCTATACTTAGCTTGGATCAAACTAATCAGCAGTTTTTGTAGCAAACAAAAAAATATTATGCAAATTATACTAGGCTATTTGGAACTATTTTATGCAAAAAAATGACTAAAATAGTGTTTACACCACTTCTAACGTTTGCAATTAATAATAAAAGAAAGAAAAGGTTATTGAGAGCATTTTCATTGGGATGTTCTTAGAAATGTTATAAACAAAAAATTAATAATAAAATAATAGATAATATTTTTTTGTGGTGAAGTGTTCTTAAAATTTTTGGAACACTCACCAAAGTGTTCTCAAATAAGAGCACTTTGGTGAGTGTTCCAAAAATTTAAAGAACATTTCACCATAAAAAAGTATTATTTATTTTTTTATTATTATTTTTCTTCTTTAAAACATTTTTAAGAACATTCCCAATATGCTCTAACTATTGAATAGATCATAACAAGCAAATTTTGTTACTGTTTTTTGGTATATAACCACAGCAAAAAGTTGTCAATAATGTACATTTTTTTTGTTTTTGAAAAAAATGTACATTCTTTTGTAATGATACTTGCATAGATATTCTCCTTAGTTCTGACTTGTAGGTATCTAAAGGTACTAATGTTTCAACTTTTTTAAGTTGAATGATTGATTTTTCTTCTCTATTGATTTCTTGCTTAAAATGCTTTTTCCATTTGATCTTGTTGATGTTCGGCTTTAAAAACTCGATGTTTTCTCTTTTCTGATAAAAAAAGAGGTTATGAATCCGCGGACTTTTAATCTTTTAGGATTGAATCAAACCAGTTAAAATATTGGTTGACGAATCCATGCAATGGCAGATGTCAGTGATACATTAAACCTTGTACATTATTAGTGTAATATACTACTATACCAAGTATAGTCTCAACGGTTTTATTCCTCTGCTACTAAGTGGGTGTTTGGAATAAAGTTGTAGTCAGTAAGATATTATTTATTGTTATAAATATTATATGCATGGCCATTAATTGAATTTAGGGTTTATCAGAGGAATAAACAAAAATAATTGGGCGTCGACAGTGAAGTTGTTGACACACGTTTCACTGGTGAATAAAAAGGTTCACTATACATATGCTTTCCATTTTCCTAATTTTTTATATATTATAAATACGTGTATATTATAATAATATATAGTCATTGATGATAAAAAAGAATAATATATAGTCTTAGGTCTACAACGTAGACTAATTTTTTAGTCACTTTTTTAATACATGCAGGTTTCAATAAGGAAAATTTTGAGTTATTTTATTTATCGTTTCTTGAAATTATTCAAGAGTTGTTTTGACCGAGTATTCGTTTTTACAACTTTCATGTCTAGACGTATAATCGACTCATAAACAGATTGCTAAATTGCAATTTATTTATTCAAAAACAAACACACGATACTTTTGATTATATAGAATTGTTTTGTTCCATATTTTTAAAAACAAAATGTTTAGCCTAGAAAATGAACAAATTGATCATTTGCACCACTTCTGCGGTCATTTTAATAAATTATGATTCGAATCCTGCACTTATCTTTAACTAGGTGACTTTCCACACCTTGTGCGGAAAAAAACTATAAAATATATTTATAAAATGTAAATTATGTTATGTGTTTTTTAATAATAAAACATATTTTTACTTACTAATAATAAAATTCAAATCTTTTGATATTTTGTTTAGATGACATAAATTATTTATTAGGATATTATCAAATTGATGAGTATAAAAATTGACTTAAATATGATAATAATTTTTGTCACTAATTTAATTTGTTTTTATTTCTTATTTTAGGTGATAGATCATTTGAGTATTTTGTTTTTAGGTTTACATAAGAAAAAGTATATTAGTTTATCATTGTGGTTTTTTTTTTGGTTAAAGTTTATCATTGTGGTTGAGTTAATAAATTTTCTTTTTCAAATTACATGGATATTAATTACTTTTGTGAATAATCTATAGTTTTTCGTTTTGACGAAATTTGTCAATGCACATTTTTGAAATGAGAGAAAACATTATTGTATTTTGATGGTTAAGTTAACAATTTAGAACTTTAAAAGATTAAACATTATTGTTGTTGGAATATTTTACAAGATTTTCTTTTTGATGAGAGTTTTTTGGTTAAAAATTATTAGAAAATTTTGACCAATAAAATTAGAACAATTTAATGTTGAAGTTCTAAGAAGTTGACACATAAACATAATTCACTTAAACTATTTCTCCATTAATAGATAGGGGATAAGAGAAATTACTTGTATACGACAAAAAAAAATGTTTAACATTAATTATTTTTTTCTCGCGTCGAAAAAAGCTTCATGTGCTATGTCTTGGGGATGTCTTATTTTTTTCGAAAGATACCTTTAATAAGGAAAAAGAAGAAAAAGGAAGCTTCAAGTGTTGTGAACGATAAGAGAAATGTTTCCATGGCTCCGAATATTTTCGGTGGCTTGTTGTGACACTGCTATAAAGTTTCTACTACTATATATAACAATGATATATTTTGAGGTAACTCTCGCTTTTCAATTAACTTACGTAAGTTGTTGTAATGTGGTGTTTAAATTATTTTAGTAGTTTTTATAAGTTTAAATAGTTTCCAAATATTTTGAGATTACTCTTTTTCTATTGACAATATTTTTTTTGTAATTGAAAGATTTAATCTTCTCAAAGCGAATGTAGTCGTCAACTAACCCACTCCCCGATTTCTCTAATGGATCTAAAGAGTGGCCAAATGGAAAGTGAAAACGTAAAAAATCGAATCTGAAGTGAATGAGTTTACACATTTCCTAAAATCATTTTATCACTAGGCTACCACCGTTTGGTTAGCAGTACATTTTAGTTTGTAATCTATTAAATTTGTATGAAATAGATTGAAATCGAATTTTTTGGACTAAAATGTGAGATTAAAACCTAAGTTCAATTTGCTTTATTCTTGAATCACTTGATAGAGCAATCGTATATAATTATAGAGCATAGAGGCGTGACCACTAACCCACTTTCTGTTTTTAATAATTTTAACTTTTTCGTAGATTTTGTATGAATCTATAAAACCAAATTTTGCAATATATCACATGGCAAATCCCAAACCGGTTTAGTATAAAATTTTCCTTCATATAATAATGTCTTTTTCTTTTGTGTATTGTATCCAATAGAATAAGGAAAATAATAGCCAGAGAAAAACAAATAAATTATGAAAATCGAAAAATAGTTAGTTACATTAAAAAAAAGTATTAGTAAATATTTTATAAAAGGGTCCTAAAAACGAAGAGTATATTCTCGTAAAGACAACAAATAGAAAAGCTTCGTATTTTCCTGTAAAGGAAAAAAGAAAAGAAGCAGAAAAATTTTTAACTCGAAAGAATCGCTTTGACTTTCTTGTGTTCTTCCTTGGAACTAGAGATTCTTCTCTTAAGCTTTTAAACACTCTGCTTAATTTTTTTTTTTTATGGTTTGAATTGATCTGCCTTTGTGGTTAGATTCTTTTAAAAGAATAAAGATTGGTCTCTGATCTGATTGTGAAGAGCACTTCAGTCACTCATCATGCCACTATTTTTTTCTGCCACTAGGGTATTATAGTTGGAGATCACTTCACTCATCATGCCACTTATATATTTATATATTCTTCTCATGTGGGTTTGATCTACAAGTTGAGAAAGAAAACAAAATTATAAAAAGTTATAAACAGAACAAACGTACCATTGACAATTTTGGCATTAGTGTAGTGTGATATATCAATAATGTAGGCCTAGTTTTTTACTTCACATGGAGTTAGTTTTTCATTATAATTGTTCGAACTAAAACATGTTTGATTGTTCGATCTAACTATACCATATATGCAACTTTGATAGCACAATCTTTTGTATTTGTTTCTTTTGAGTTTGTTTCGAGATTGTCGAATTTGGAGACTGATAAGCTCGCTAAACGAGCACTGAGTATTCTTGGTACTTCGGTTTGAAGTGTAATAGATTTTCGATGTTTGACTATAAAAACTCATGTATCGTATATGCAACTCATATGATTGAACTATTTTATTTTGAATTAGATTGTTAATTAGAGTTAAACATTTGAATCTAGACCAATTTGATTTTTTTGTCATCAGTCTAGTGGTTTAATAGTTCTTTGAAAAGGGCATCACTCCGGGTTCGAACCCGAATAATGGTTTAATAGTTCTTTGAAAAGGGCATCACTCCGGGTTCGAACCCGAATAAGTGAGCTTGGCCAACAGAGGTGGTAACCACTGTACCACTTGTGCCGCTCAAACCAGTTTGATTATACTTTAAAATGAGTTTTAGGTTGATATTTTTTTTTCTAAAATCCTACAAGATAAATGTCACATTTTGTACATAGCTAATTTACTTTGATATAATATTTCTAAAACTATTGTTAGGATGCTTAAAACTAAGAAAGAGATATATTAACGAATTACGATAGCTATGAATACGAAAGTTAAACTTTTCCAAAAAAATTCACATTAAACCTAAAAAAATGAAAAATTATTCCAAGCAGTTCAAAATATTTCAAGTACTACTGTTTATGCTTCTAAATAATTCCATGATTCATTATTGTATATAAACTCCAAATTCAATTTTGTCGATGAATAAATGATAACACAAAAAAGCTATTGGGAAAAACTTTTTTGGCATCCACTGATCCAGCTGGCATCAAAATTTTTATAATGCATTAAACTGTGGAAGAACTGTATAAATTAATAATTCAGTAATAATTTCAAGAAAAAAGTGAGTATATAAATAACGAATACGATAGTAACATATATGGCCATTTGTTTTTTAGGTATTTAACGAATATGATTGACGTAAGAGGAACATATGATTAAAACTTACTGCAAAAACAATCGTATCCACTTATAGATTGTATCGATGTTTTCATAATGCATGATACTTTTTTTTTTTCCATCCGAAGGATTTTATTAACTACCCAAACGGGATAAAAGCCACTAGAATACAAGATAAAGCCGGTAAAGAAACACCCTTTCCGGAGCCAAAACCGATGAATCACAACAAGATCCTCGGAGCCAAAAGCCGGTAAGAAAATACCGGAAACCATAACAAACTGATACTACTTATAAGGTTTTGACTTTCCAACAAAACGATAAGAGAACACCCAAAAAAGAACCAAAGTAGGAATAACAAACGGAAATAAGAGACTTCAAGGCAGCGAAGGCAACGAAAACCAATTATTTGGGATGACGAAAGCTCCTTATATTGCTCATAACAAAGAGCCACGAGCTACCACTCCTCCTTCTAATGCTTCAAGAGCCACGAGAAACCTGGCAATAGTCAAACCCGGAAGACGATGTCGAAACGATTTAGCAATCGACTTCCAAAGGATCGATGCGAAAATCTTCATTCCTTTCTAAAGAGCCCGGATGAGAACCGTAGACTCAATCAGAGGGAAAGCTAGCCTCCAAAATCCGCTGCTACGCCAAACTTGAGCTCACCAAACACCCATTGGATGTGAAGAAAAGATCCGAACCAAGTCAACACACAAGAGACAAGGATGCCAGAAAGGCTTAGATTCTAACATACCCCCAAAACCAGTAACAAACCCGTAGAAACCAAACTAAGCACCGAACTTCACACCAACGAAACCAAACTCAGATCGCAATGAGGAAAGCCACACCCTTATACCTTAATGGAGAGTCCCAAAAATACCTGAGGATTCAAATCGGAGGAGACGAAAGAAATAACAGTGGCTAATTTTAACGCCACAAATCACCTCCCGCCTCAGTTCCAGATCTGGACCCCAAGTGCTAAGGACAACCGCCGCATAGAAGACCTGCACACCGCCGCCTCTGAACCCCTTCAATCTGCTTAAATCTCGCTGCTTCCCCATATCTCCGATTCCACACAAAGACGAAGGAACAAGAATCAACAGAGGAACACGCATATTGAAGCAAGCAGAAGAAGAAGGTGAAAGAGGAAGAAACAAAAGAGACTATCAGACGAGACCGCCGGCGGCGAGACGAGAAGCAGTCGCGGCGGTCAGTTTAGGGTTTCAAGTTCTTTTGGTCGCACTTGAGTTAGTAAAGGCTTTTTTAGGCAATGTTACGGATTTTTAGGCACGGCATGATACTTACCTACGAAAGAATTTTTTTTTTCCGCCGAAAATCTATTTCGAAAGCAAACTTTTCTTAAGGGAAAGCTGACTAAGAACCAAAGTGCTTACATGGATAGAAAGATCACCATTTTATTTTGTCTTTTTGGCAAGACTATCGGGTACGACATTACAAGAACGATAAATATAGAAGATGTTAAATAAAAAAAAAGAGCTTTTAAGTCTTGTCAAATCATCCAATTCGGCAGCAAAAGACAGCCAATCCGAAGGTGATGAGACCATTGATATCAATTGCATGCAGTTCGTCGCAAAAGTGATCTTTGTTGTTGCTGAAGATGTCAACACCTCCATCGTCCACACCAAAACTTCAAGCTCCGTATGTAAGGGAGATAAAGTATTGCAAATACTTTTATATCCATCCCGTAGATGGATGTCGTTCTCCACTAATGTCCATTGGAAACTAGAAAGAAACTAAAAGAATTATAAAGTATTTTTTGTTAAATAAAACTATATAGTATACATTATCCGGTAATAATTAAAAATAATGTGACCTAGGTAACTAATAATTTTAAAAACGCAGTAGATAAAATGAACTGTTTCAATGTTTGTCTTTGTTTTTGTGTCGAGGTCGCTATCGAGAGGTAGGGTATGTTTAACAGTTAGGAGAGAACACAGAATGTGAATGTGGTTTCGAAGTTTTGATTTATTTAGAATTGTAACTATATCTATTGAAATAAAATTAAGAAAATATTATACGAAAAGACATAGACAAGACAACCTAAATTATGATCCAACGACCTAACCTTATATGATTAGATTCCACATTTTTCTTTGTATAGTTATTTTTTTTTCAGATTTTTGTGTGATCTTGATAATTAGTCTTATTATGATAATGATCTAATAACATTTAGCTAAAACTAATTAACATAAAGTTAATTTCCAATGTGTATTTTTTGGCATTGTGAACGATGAGGGTATAGCCAATCCAACTCCATTTTTGACTACAAAAAGAAGTAATTTTAAAATGGACCTGATTTTTTTTTTTTTTTAATTTGTTCAAACTCTAATATGTTTTCGACTACAAAAGGAAGTAAAAAATAATTTTATTTATCACTCTAGTTTGGAGTAACATTTTATGAATAATTTCATTTTGAAGTTAGAAATGCAATATAGTTGAAATAATATTCAATTCCATATAAAACATACTTAATTTTGGTCCAGAACATCGTGGCCTAATGGTAAAGACGAACTTATGTGGCAAACACCATGGGAGTTCGAGAAAGAACTACCTCACGTTTGTCTCTGGACAACCACACAGACATGAGCATTTGCTTTCGGCCTATTTGAATACTCGGAGAGAGAATCTATCCGCGGACTACACTCCTTCCAAAGGATTAGTCCAAGGTAAATTAAGGCTTTGGATCTACCCTTGAATTATTAAAAAAAAACAACTTTATTTTGAAGTAAAAAGGGAGTAATACATCATATGTGTATATATA